>CM040632.1:41738081-41924602 GCA_022818045.1 Neotoxoptera formosana | reverse complement strand
GGGAAATCCCTTGCCGTAATGCGTACACAGTGCACCACTGCAACGCTGACGTGGAACGTTTTAATTCTTCTAAACTGAAAATATTATTGTGATTTATGAAAAATTAAATCATACTTAACACAATATGTTTATCGTTATTGCACTAATTTACAAATGCATGAAATTTTAGGATTGCTAATCGACTTCGTTCTCTGTAACGATTTTGGCAACTACAGCCATAGATAATACATATTATATTACGTCCTGCACAGCTGATATTGTAATACATCTTTTCATACCAAAGAGTTCCGATTTACGATTTTTTCATTTAAATTACAATAATATCATAAAATATTATTTGTTTGGTCATTGATTTAGATGGTGTTTTTTTTGATATTAGATGCACAAGTATATTTTTACGTAAGCATATTTTTTTATGAATCAATAAATAAATGTTATTATTGTTTTTTGGAATTAAACTAATTATACTATGTAGGTATACGGTTAATAAATCACATTTAGCGTGCCATAGCTATACCACCAGTCTGTAAAAGTTCAAGTCAAACATTTTCTCCAAACTTAATTTATTTCCAATCGATATTAAAAAAAAAAAATATTTTCAGTAAAAAATTTCGTAAATGTAGAAAAACCTTCCTCGTAATGTACCTATTTGTTTAGCATTAGTTTTATCTTCAAAATATTTAAACTAATTTTCAACTCTTTTTCAAAAATGAATTGGATTATTTAATATATAGGTACAAATTTAAAACATCCATGAAAGTGACCTACTCGACACCTACTGAAAAAAATTAAGGAAAACGGGCTGTTTCAAACAGGAATTTTAATTCAATTTTGTTTTCTTGGCATAACTCAAACAAAAAAAAATAACAGTAGACTTTTGAGGTCTTATGAAATGTTGAGATTATTATTTTCTATATACCATTCAATTTTAAAGATATTTTAACTCTTTTTGTGCTAACTGTAAGGATAAGCATTTTTTTAATTTAAAAAAAAAATGTTTTTATACATATTGATAAAAAAATGTTTATTGTGTCAACAATTTGAAAATAATACATGATTCTTCATAAGTTGTTCTAATAGTAATTTAAAAATATTGAAAATACATCAGGCGCACTTTTTTTACTTAAATAAATTCAACCTTTTGTGTTATTAATAGAAAAAATATTTATTTTAATAGCAATAATATCATAAAATACACTTAGGTATGTAGGCTGACAGGCAGTCGGCGCGCAGAATCGTTTTTTGTACACATTAATTTGATATCATTAATTGAATACAAATTTAACACATCCATGAAAGTGACCCACTCTACACCTACTGAACAGCAGAGCGGTACCCACTTGTAGACCTATTTTATTTAAGGTTTATGACGGCATTAACGAATCTAAAATTTCAATGAACAAAAAATGATTGAGTGCGGCTTAATTTTTTATAAATCACAATTTTTTTTATTTCAAAGCAGTTCCTTGTACGCCGGCGATGTGAGTACGACACAGGTTTTGCCGGAACAATCGATGTTTACGTAAAATTGTTTTCGTATTATTTTCAGCATAATTCATTCACGTGAGCAACACAAACGTCGTCGTCGTTTCACCGCGCCCAGGTCGTAGAATAATAATATAATATACCTAAATGCAGTGTTGGGTAAGTTACTTTTAAAAAGTAATGAAGTTCCTTTACTCGTTACTTAGAGATACAAGTAATGAAGTTACATTACTCGTTACTTAAATAAAATTGTAATGAAATTACTTTACTTTTCAAATATAAAAGTAACTACGTTACTTTCTCGTTACAATTTTTTTTTTTTTAATTGCTTAGCAATTATTATTTAAAAATCAAAGGAACTAGAAATACAGTTCCTACAGAAAATATGGTATAATTTGAAAAAGATGTACAGTTAATAACATAAATACATAACAATATTAATTACTTATAACTTTTACGTTATAACTAATTAAAATAGTACTAATTAATTGTTAGGTTTTTTAATTAACTATTCGGTCATTACTAATAAAAATATTAGATAAGTATTATAGGTAAGTTTATTATTTTGTCACAACTCACAACACCATATATTTTTATGAAAATACAATTCTAATAATAGTTTATAAATAGCATCATATATTAATAAATAATAACTTCATCGTTTCTTGTAAAATGCCAAACAGCAATAATAAATATTTATAACGCTGCAATGTAAATAATTCGATTTATCATTGGTTATCCAACATCCATCAATATTTATTTTTAGTGCATGTATAGACGTATAATTTATTCTTAATAATAGACAAATGACAATAGTTAATAAGAACATTAGGAATGGGGTCTAGGACATCTCGCCGCGACCGTTTCGCCGCGGACCTATTCGCCGCAGACCGTTTCGCCGCGGACTGTTTCGCCATTAATAGCCAACAATAGCAATAACAAAATGGTGATTAATGATATATTTGTAGTTAAAATATATAATTTTTTTTTTCAATATACGTGGTTTCTTATGCTGAATTCAAAAGTGTTTGAAAAAATTTCCGGAAACTTACCATTCAAAATTTCCTGAAACTTACCGTTCAAAAGTTATGGAAATTTAAAGTTTCAGTGATTACGCGTGTATCGGCACTCGTCGCTACGCTCCTCGGCGCCGTCGCTCCGCTCCGCAAATCGAAAATATCCCTCGACTTGTTGTGTAAAACCACCTCAGGTGAAACTCGGTTTTCCTTAATATTGTTTCGCCGATTCGCCGGCGAAAGGGTCTGCGGCGAAACGGTCTGCGGCGAATAGGTCCGGCGGCGAAACGGTCTGCGGCGAATAGTCCCGCGGCGAAACGGTCGCGGCGAATCGGTCGCGGCGAAACGGTCGCGGCGAAATGTCCGGGTCCGTTAGGAACGTATAATCATTAGCCACTTGTATAAAAAATAATACCCGCATTAGACAATATTTTTCTAAGTTGTTTTTTTTTTTTGAAATTCGCAAAGGTACTAAATAATTTAAAACTGTAACGCGTTATACTATGTAAATTACTCATCAAAAGTAATTTTCATTACATTTTCGTTATTTGAAAATAATTGTAATTAAATTACGTAACGGCGTTACAGTAACGCGTTACTTTCGTTACGTTACTACCCAACACTGCCTAAATGAATAGAGTTATACATACCCGTGGAAGTTCTTATGTCTCGTAAAAATAACAATTAATATGTTTGAGCAAATATTTTTACTATTTTTCAATCGATCAACATTGAACATTCCTGTTATAATTTTATTTTAAATTTAATATTTTTATAAATTCTTAATAATATTTAAATTATTTTTCTATTATCAGTTACCTTATATTATAATATAGTAAATTTAATATATTTTCACCAAAACATATAGAGCAGGCAGCAGGGTCGTTATTAGAAATATAGCCTACGAGCTCAAAATGAATGTCACCCAATTTCAATACATTTTTTTTTTAATATCATAGTACTTACCAGAGTACAGAGGTGATCAATCATTTTTTTATTTTTTTACTGAGGTATCGTATAATGGTGTAGGTAAATAGATTCGTGGAAATAATAGTTTAAAATTAGTTAAACAGTTTAATAATTACATTGTGTGTATAGAAACTCACAATATTACATAGTGAAGGAGCTTATATTATGTTTTCGAGGTTTTGGGTGTAAAACATTTTTTATTAATATTTATTGGGAATAAACATTCAACGAATTGTAATTGTTTAAACTGGGATTTAAACATTTCCTCCGATTATCAGGTACGATGACCTGTATGAGAGACTGAAATGAATGAAAGAGAATAGAAAGTGTAGATATGGTGTGAAGATAGTTAAGGAAAGAGATCTAGAGTTTTTCGGAATGTTTGGTGTATGAAAGGGAAATGTGCAAAAGTGATGTGAGATTAGGTTAAAGTGGCTTGGCGAAGCGGGTAATGCAGAACATATGGATGTATACAGTGGCGTCATTTGTGGAATGCAAGGGTATGCAAATGCATCCCATGATTTTTTTTTAACACACTTTTTGTGTAGATCATATTTTCATAAAATTATAGTATAAAACAAATAACAATAATTTTGTATTTTTTTTGTGATTAGTCACAATATTTTGTGGATCACCAATACAACTATAGTTCATATATAGTTCTTTATAGTTCATCGGAACATCGAATGATCGAAATGAAGTTTGAACTGATTGTTAAAAACCACGGTTAGCTCATAGATATTAAAGTATATCTATGGGTTATCTACACCCTGTAGATAACTGTGTTAAAAACGTTACTATAACTTGTAGCGTAGCCTCCAATGGTTCGTTCGTGGCGTCTGAGCATAGAACAATATGGTCTTAGCGGCCGGGCCCCCACCATTTTATTACTTTGTAGTCGTCTGTTGTTGTAGTAATGTAGTGTCATTTCTTGTTTGTACCGCGATTAATGATAATTGTTCATTTGTACCGCGACCCGGGTTTAAATAATTGTATTATAGTGGGAAACCATCGACGATATAAAGTCACTTTCAAAGTTCACCGTTGAAATATTCCACCGGTCTCCGGTGTTGGACCAACACTAACTAGACTCTAGGTCTAGATGCATTGTGCTATATTATAATCTACCCCTCACGCAGCTGCAGTTCAAAGTTCGTTCTGCGATAGCCATAAACGAGATCCTTGCTGTCCCACAATTTCCACTCACGTTGATCATCAGTCTTGTCCGACATCAGTCATCAGCGGCTGTATAGATGGCCCCCATTTCATTTATACGATTGTTTATCGAGATAGGTACATCCCTTGCGCGTTTAACATTTTTTTTCATGATGTATGTTGTTCATTTATGTTTGGTGAAGATCTTAAGCGCGCCATAATCTACATTGATAATATAAGAAATGATAATGATTATTTATGTTTATTATTATTCATGATTACAACTATAATCAGGATCAGGGGACAGGATTGATAGAAATGATAATGGTAGCCGGCCGGACGTGAAAAACGAAAATGTTTACTATTTAGTATTTATTAGGTACCTATCTATATAGTTTCATACTTTCACGACGTAATTTCAGCTGTGTAAATTACACATACTTAATAGCCGTTTCCCAGTTCGCACATAAAATGGTAACGACTACAACGATTTTTCCTACACATTTTTTTATAATTTTTACGAATTGTTTAAAAATATAATATGTGGTTATCCTTAATATAGTTGTTTATTATATTTTCAATTTTTTTACAGTTACCTCTTTCATTACTAAAAACAGCTCAAAATCACCCGATGGTAAGCACACCCATATATAATACAAACATATTAGGTTAATTTATGTTCTGACTTCTGATCAATAAAATGTTTAAAATTTTGATATTGACTTAATGAGGGTAAAATTGTAGAATAAAACCTTTACAACTGCTACAACAAATTAAGTGGTATTATATTTAATTTTAAAGTATCAATGTAGGGCGTTTAAAATTTTTTTTTTTTTGTATTTATTAGTATTATAAGATATATTTGAAAATTAATGAAAATGCTATACCTAATTAATCAGAATAATACTAAATATGTTTCCATAAAATTAACAATTAATTATTTTTATTTTTGAAGTTTTAAGGTAGTTGTATTTTTGGTGGGAAATTAACTTTTTTTTTGAATTGTTGGTGTACCAGGTACCTACTGTACCTTACTTAAATATTATAAATAATCAGTCAGTTGTTGTATCTGTCTGAATATGAACTAGTTTATATGTTTTAAAATAAAAATTTTGTTTATACCTAGCTGGTGGAATTAAAAAATGGTGAAACATACAATGGACATTTAGTGACATGTGATAGTTGGATGAATATCAATTTACGAGAAGTGATCTGCACATCTAAAGTATGTAATGTTTTGAAAAATAATACTTAATAATTAGTAAATAGTACTATTTTTACTTGGTGTATACAGACACCTACTTCATACTTAAGAATCAAAGAAGTGTACTGCTAGATTGTTGAAGTTAGACACAATTCCTTATGTTTGTTTTGTAATAATAATATTATCGGTTATATTGATGTTGATTTTTTTTTTTCGTTGTGTAGTACAGTAGTCTGTATTATGTGTTAAGTTGATCATGATGACGCTTGATCAATTTTTCTTTTCTTTGAATATTTAATTAGTTATTATAAAATATAAAGGTATACTACAATGTTTTCCTTTTTATTAAATCAATAGGTCATGGGCCCAGTCACCCTATTCTCGTTATAAAATAAAAAGGTAAAACCACGTGTTTCTGTTCAAAGTTTCAAATTTTTTTTTGAAATGGAAGAGGACAAATACAAAGTGCCGTTATTCAATGGGAAGAATTTTTCGAATTGGAAATTTCGAATGGAAATATTACTTGAAGAACAGGAACTTTTGGAATTCGTTACGGAAGAAGCAGTAACTGAAAAAGATAAAAAGAAACAACTAAAATGTAAGTTTTTAATTATTCAGAGAATTGCTGACAGTCATTTGGAATACGTGAAAGACAAAAAGTCCGCAAAAGAAATTTGGGAAACTCTAAAAGACATTTTTGAAAAGAAAGGTGTTGCTGATCGTCTTCATCTAATAAGAAAATTGTTGACAATGAAATATGATGAAAGAGATTCATTGGAGTCACATTTTCTACTTTTTGAAAATCGTGTACGTGAGCTTCAAGAATCCGGACAGCAAATGGATAAATCATTTGTAATAAGTATGTTGTTGTTAACATTACTTCATTCATATGATAGCATAGTTATTGCATTGGAAACTATGAGTGATGGTAAACAAACTTTAAATTTTGTTAAGAGTAAATTATTGGATATTGAATTTCAGCGCACAGATAATAACAAAAAGGTTAAGGAAGTATCTGGAGCAGCTCTTTCTGGAAACTCAAATAAGTATCCAAGTAAACGAACCGTTTTTCAGTTCAAATGCTACAACTGTGGGCAAATAGGTCATAAACGTTCTAATTGTCGAGTGAAGATACAAAAGCCTAAAACCCAACAAAGACCAAGTAAGGCAAATCATACTCAGGAAATTAGTAGTGAAAAAGAAGATATTGCTTTTCACACTCAAGTTGCAGCCACTGTGAATGGAAATTTTTCAAATTCAAATACAATATGTTGGTACTTGGACTCCGGAGCATCAGACCACATGGTAAATAGTAAAGAATATTTTACAGAAATTCAAGAATTGGAACGTGTTCTCTAATGTTGAAAATAATTTTAAAAAAAATAATTTTCAGAAATGTACTTTTTGTACCAGACTTGTTGCATAATTTATTCTCTGTTAGAAAAATTGAAGAGAAGGGAATGAAAGTAATTTTTTATAATGCTAAAGTTTCAATAAAACAGGATGATGTTTTAGTTGCTGTAGGAGAAAGAAATAATAAAATGTATCAGATTAAATTTAATATGTATGATATGCATGATTCAGCTAATGCTAATTTAGTTATTGAGGAAAATGCAAATTTATGGCATCAAAGGCTTGGCCATTTGTGTAAATCAAACTTGTCCAGATTAATAAAAGAAAAAATGGTTGATGGAATTGACATTTCTACTAAAGATGTAGATAAACTTGATGTTGTATGTGAATCATGTATAGAAGGCAAACAAACAAGACGTCCGTTCAAGGAAAGATTACTTCAACGTTCAAGTCGCCCTTTGGAGCTTGTACATACGGATGTTTGTGGTCCAATATCACCTGCGACATGGGATAACAAACGGTACATTTTAACATTAATAGATGACTACACTCATTTTACAATGGTTTATCTTTTATCATAAAGAAGTGAAGTATTAGAATATGTTATGCAGTATGAGGCTTATGTAACATCAAAACATAACTATAAATATTTTTAGTGTTAATAATAATATTATAGGTTATATTGATGTTGATTTTTTTTTTTCGTTGTGTAGTACAGTAGTCTGTGTTATGTGTTAAGTTGATCATGATGACGCTTGATCAATTTTTCTTTTCTTTGAATATTTAATTAGTTATTATAAAATATAAAGGTATACTACAATGTTTTCCTTTTTATTAAATCAATATAGATGAGGCATATCTTCCCCAACATATTGATACGGATTGTAATGCTTTGAAAATTAAGTCAATGGTACGAATTTAAAAGTTTTTGTTAGAAAAGGATCTTGCATTTAGATAGGTGCATAGTAATTTAAATTATACAAACAATTATGAAAAAATATATTTATGAAATAATTGAGGGATGTTCAAGGGATGTGGAGTACAAAGCTCTTATTTTTATAGCTAATGACACGGGGTACAATGCAGGTAGATACATTATATTGTCTAAATTTTAACTATAGGCCTATAGTTACCTATTTACAATTTAATAATAAAAATGCTGTAGCATGTTTTCAGCGAATTAATTTGATCTATTATAACATATATTTTTATTTTATAGAACTTTTATTGTCCATTAATTAATAGACATTTTATTACAATATTTAAATATAAGGTATATTATTTTTAAACTTTATTTTAGGATGGAGATAGATTTTGGAGACTTCCGGAATGTTATATTAGAGGTAGTATGATTAAATACTTGAGAATACCAGATGAAATATTTGACATGGTAAAAGAAGATATAGTTGTAAATAAAGCTCGTGGTCGAACAGATAACCAGAAAAATCGGGCTCCTAGAGGAGCTAGGCAAGGTATAATATATATATATTTACATATTATTTGTATTATTCTGAAAATTACAATAAACAAATGTTAAATATTCCTGGTTGAAAGCATATTATTAATTTAACTTTTAACCGTTATTACTCATTATATTATGTTAGCTATATTTTTGGCAACACTGCCCAGCGCCGGATACACAAAGTACCAGCCCACCGAGTTTTAGGATTCCTAACATTTGATAAGAGTTACATCTACTGTACGGTTTAATAATTCAATTTAATAATATTGTTCACTAATGTTTGTATTAATTTCTCATTATCATAAAAAAATAAAATTACGGCCAAACACTCATGAACGTCCCATTTTTTTGAGTGGCTCACCAAGAGTTTTTTGGTAGCTCACCGGGCTTGACATTGCCATTGCAAACTGTCAAACCAACCTCTGCCTCTCGTGAGGTCTATTTTACCGTTACCGCTATTGCGATGCATTGCTTCACTGGCGCATAACTGCCATAGCTCTAAGCTGTTATTATTATTATTTTTAACTTGCAGTAAAAGCCGTGTGACCATTCAAGGTATCTTATTATTAAGGCCGTTGCTCTCAATCTATTATTGACAATTATTCCTTTCAGTTGTTATTTAATATGCTGTTTTTAAACTAAAATATCTTATTATTACCAAAATAAACATATTATTTATTTAAATTAGTAATAATTTTTGTTGAGAAATAATTTAATTTAGTATCAATTCTACATAAAATGATGGTAAAATTGTTTTTTCTGTTTAAGGGTTCAGTGGAAGAGGAGGTGGTGGTAACAACCGAGGTACTGGACCACAACAGAGAGGTGGTTCAAATAAGTTTAGAGGAAAATAAATTGTGTATTTCATAAGTTATATTTATTCAATATGTGTAATGTATATATTTAAATTCAGAAATGTATAATTGCGCAATAACATGAGTTATGAAAATTCTCTATATTTTTCAAATTATTTAAGAATAATTCACAATATTTTATTAAGAAAGCAAAATAAAAATTATTATTATTGTATTAGCATTAATAATTAACTATAATATTGTCTAAGTAGAATAAATGAGAAAAACAAATTCTAGGTAATCAATGAAAAGGTATAAATTTGTTTTTAAATGTTATGTAAATACTGAAGACTGTATTAAAATATTAAAATGATGTATCATTAAATTATGTTTTAATTTTATAATTTATAATTCAATTTATGCATAAAATAAAAGTGAAATATTCAATTTGAATAATATGTGACTCAGTCTTAGTTGCTCAATTTCCATGTATGTGAAGTGTATGTAGGATTTAAACTTTGTCATTAGCTATATGCCTATATAATATACTCTGCATTGTTATATTTAATACTTGTTCATTAATTTTGTCCCTAAATTCAATTTATTTCTTGTAATTTTATAATTCTATCCTTTATGTAGGCCACTATTCTTTTTGGGTAGACTGACTGCTGAATGCTGATTGCCCATAAAATTAATTGTGATTATTCAGGTTAGGTTTTTTAAGTTCTCAGAAGTCAGAGGGGTCTGTTTTTTAATTTTCCCAGATCTCACCCTAGTAGTGAAAGAAACTTAATCAAGTATTATTTACATTTCTAACCAAGCTTAGCATATGATTTGTTTTTGATTATAACAATTTATTGGTTTTAAATTAAATACCACAATACCGTACGTCAATATTCTATGCTTAGTAACACACATTCAGAGCACTGATCAAGGGAGAGGGGCAACAATATAATATATTGATTATAAATACAGTGTTTGTAATCAATGGTAGTATCCAATAGTAAGCACTCATATGTCTTTGGGGGTAAACTACCAAAAAGTTTGTGATTAAATAATCTGAGGCATACAAAGTCTGTGGTTAAAAAGTCAATGGTAAAAAAGTCTGAAACATAAATGGTCCGTGGTAGAAAAGTTTGACACCTATAAAAAAAACAATATTCAACACATCTGATTGCTTACTTTATACCAAAGAATAGCTAGTCATTCAATAAAGGGCTTCAATTTTGACTTTGTTCTTATCTACTGCAGACTTTTTTACCGAGTTTTGTCTTGGGGGCCCTAGCCTCCCCCACTATAGATCTGTACCTGAAAACCATAAAAAATAGAAGATTCTATTATCGATGAGCACAGGGCTCTTAAGTTCATGCACTTATGTAAAAATCTAGCCAAGTCATATTTAATGGTAAGAAACATGGAAATTTGCTTCAAATTAACAAATGTTAATACCAAGGTTTTTTAACTGCATATATTTGAGAATTTTTAAGAGCATGGTTGAATAAATATTTAAGCACATTTTTAGTGCATGAAATTACAAGCCACAGACAGAACGCAAATACCAGTTTATTTCTATTTAATTATAGGTATTAAGTACAAATTATTTTTCTAAGTCATTTTTGTTAGTTACCTAATCAGTTTATAATGTAGATTGTGCCAACAAATAAATTCTCACTTGAATTTTGTACAAGGATTTTTAGTTAGTCAGGTAATTTTATTAGATTTAAAAACAACAATTTTTCATCACTCCGTCGACCATCTTGGCATGGTTTAAGTTACAATTTATTCAGTCTACTCTTTGAATACAGAACATACAGTATTTTATTGAATACCGCCATGTTATTCATTATTAAAATTGTCTAATCGGTTACTAATTCTTTATCCTTGATAGTTTTCATGTACATGCTGATTCTATTTATTTCTTCCATTAATGAATGAATCTTTAAATTTTAAAAATATATTAGGTACTTCTATAGTTGATTAAATAAATGTATAAATTCTTGGATATAATTATATACCTTATCTTCTCGTGTTACTTTCAATTTGTCAGTACTATTTTGAAATTTTTTACTTAATGCTAATGATTTTTCAATTTTCATTACTTGTTTTTGTAAACGTTGACGTCTTGAATTTAAAATACCATAATATTTCTTGTATTCTAAACTCCCACCCTGGAAAACAAAATTTATTTTTTTAATTTTTTTAACTTTTATGGGCAGGTAATAATCACCATGCAAATGTTTATTGTATAATTGTATATAATTTATTTAAGCTAAACAAAACATTTGTAAGTACAGATATCATACTTTTAAAAGAAGATGAATTTCAGTATGATCACCAACTATGTCAGAAATAGAATCCAACTTTAAATTAGAATTTTCTTCTAAAAAACACAAGGTTGATCCTGATAAATTTTGAATAATATCTTCATACTTATGTAATAATTTATGGCATTTTGAATGTAATATAACTAAAAATACAATTTATTGGATAATTTGAGATTACAATTAATGTAATAGTAATTTGTGTTACTTTCAGATTGGTCTTTGCTAAAATTATTTATTGATCGAATTCTACGGATTGCTGTAATTATATCTCTCACTGTTCTCATATCAGCATCTAACTGTTCATTAAGCCATTGCATGTACTAAAAAATAAATATCCTTAATAAAATATTGATGAGTTACATAATATACAATATAATAAAACAAATATACTTCAATTGGTTCTGGAAACTTAGTATATGCTAATTGTATTTTCTTTTTTCCAGGTAAGGCACAATAAAGGGTTTCTGACAGAAAAGGCATAAGTGGGTTCATGAGTCTGAGAGATGTATCCAGAACATATAATAGCACCTCGCAAGTAGTTTGAATCTCTTCATCAGTACTATGATCAAATATAGGTTTACACGTTTCCTAGAAAATATCCATAATTTAATAAATTAAGTTAGGTATTAATCATAATATATTTTGATTATGTTTACTAAAATAATATGTACCAAAAACACATCACAGAACTCATTGTAAAAAAATGTTCTCAATTTAGTTGTAGCAATGTAAATATCATAATTTTGGAATGAGTTATTAATTTTTTGAACACAATCTCCTAAACGACTCAGTATCCAAAATTGGATCATATTACTGGGATTTGGTGATGTATAATCATGAACATTTTTTTCATTCGCCCACATTAGTACAAATCTTGTAGCTTGCCATATTTTATTACAAAACATACGATTTTGATAACATTCGTTCACATCAAAGTGAATTACTTGATCTGCAATGGTTTACAAAAAAATTAAGTTTTGTATTTTATGCCACAAAACCAACATTTTAATTTACTTTTGATATTTTGAGAAACAAGGGTTAGTCTTAAAGCATCTGTACCACACTCTTTAATACCATCTGGAAATAGTTTTTTTTGTCTCGCCAAGGCTTTTTGTAATTCATCATATGATATTGTACCAGATTTAGCATTGGCTTTAACTTTGTTTTGTAAATCCTAATTTATACAATAAAATGAATTAAGAATAAAATAATAATTTTGGATATTACCTCTAATGAAATTCCATTAATGATATCTTCAGGATCTACAACATTTCCTAGACTTTTGGACATTTTTCTACCATGACTATCACATATCATACCATGTAAAATCACATTCTAAACATAAAAAAATGATATATAAATTCTTAAATGTTAACTATATATTTCAATTAATATTACTTGAAAAGGAAGTGATCCTGTTAAAAATGTTCCTAGCATCACCATCCTGGCAACCCAAAAAGTTAGAATATCATGTCCAGTTTCCATAACACTCAAAGGGTAATATTTCTTTAAATCTTCAGTCTAAAATAATTTAGCATTAGAACTTTTTTTAAACATTGAAAAGCAATGTCTAATATTAACCTTATCAGGCCATCCAAATGAAGAAAACGGAAGCAAAGCTGAGGAAAACCAAGTATCTAATACATCTTCTTCTTGCCTAATATCCAAAGTAGCTATTTCTTTTTCTGATAACTTAATTTTAGCTCCAATTTTTTTAATAGCTTCATCTGTATTATGCGCAGAAACCCAACCGTATTTAGTCTCAAATAATGGCAATCTATGTCCCCACCAGAGTTGTCTAGATACACACCAATCTCTAAAAATAAATTCGTAATGTTTAGTCTTACTAAATACATATTTATATTTTATATATAAAATTTATTTTTATTTTATATGAATTATATACTTAGAATTATCATGCCATAAAAACCATTGATTCTGATAATGACTAGGTTCAATAGTCAGTTGACCATCTCTTAATGATTCAGACGCTTTTTGAGCCATTTCTTTACAATTAATAAACCTTGAAAATAAAACAGTTATAGATTTTGATAGAAGTAAAAAATAAAATAATTATTTATGGAAGTTATAATACCATTGAAGTTTTGGGAGATATTCTATTATATCACCAGTGCGGCTACATATAGGTATTGACATCTTGTGTTCTTTTAAATCTCTTAATAAATTCATTTGTTTTAATTTTTGAATTATAGCAGTTCTAGCTTCATATCTTGGGAGACCCTAAAATTGTATAATTAAAAACATACAATTATATTTCTATATTAGATTTATTATACATTATAATTTACATTAAATTCATCATATTCGCAGTTAATATTTCCAGATTCACCAATAACATTGATAATGGGAAGATCGTGTTTGGCAGCTAATTCATAATCAAAAATATCATGAGCGGGAGTCAACTTAACTACCCCTTAAACAAAAAATAAAATATTTATAAAACCCTATTAAATAATTAAATATTTAAATCATTATTGACAAAATACCTGTTCCAAAATTTTTATCAATAGAATGATCGTAAATTATAGGTATAGTACATTTCCTAAAAGGATGCCATAGTTTAATATTATTAAGTCCTTTATACCTCACATCATCAGGATTTACAGCAACTGCTACGTCTCCAAGTAAAGTCTCTGGTCTAGTTGTTGATACAACAATTTCTTGATCTATTATTCAGTTTATGATGTATTTTAAAGCTAATAATTTAATATATTTATTATGTAGATACAAACCAGAATCGTGAAATTTGTAAGCAATGTCAGTGAGAATACCAAACTCTGCAGGCCTATTAGTTCCTGGTATGCTAATATAAGTTCTCCCCAAAATTTCTCTATGATCTATTTCAATATCAGAAACTGTAGATTGTAAGGAACAACACCAATTAACTAATGAATATTTTCGGTATAGGAGTTTATTATCAAATAATCGTACTATAGCTTCATTCACAGCTCTGGTTTGTTTCTGAAAATATATTTAATAAAGCAAGGGACAAGCAAATCAAATCTCCATAAAATGAATTACTTCATCCATTGTGAAAGTCTCTCTGTTCCAATCTAATGTTACGCCAAGATTTTTTAATTGATTTCTTATAGTTGCAATTTTGCTCTCTTTCCATTTTATTACTTCTTGGTTAAAAGCATTTCTACCAATATCGTGTCTGTTAACATTTTTTTCAGCAAATAATTTTTTTTCTACGACTACTTGAGTGGCAATACCAGCATGGTCAGTACCTGGTACCCATACTACATCAACACCGCTCATCCTGAACCTAATTACAAAAAAAAAATGTTGATAAAAAGATTATTCTATCAATATTTTAAGTAACTAAATTTAAATTACAAACCATCGAACAATAATATCCTGTATAGTGGCTGTAAGCGCATGGCCCAAGTGCAAAGATCCAGTGATGTTTGGTGGTGGCAATATGATAGAAAAAGTCTTTCGATTGACAGTATTAGGATTTAAACTATTAAAATTGGGCAATATAGTATTTTTAGACTTCTCAACTATTTTAGGTTCATACTTCTTGGGTAATAATTGATTTTCTCCTAAAAATATTAAAAATATATAGTTTGTACTATAAACTTCAAATGTAAATGTAAAAAACTGTATAGAGTAAAATTAGTTTACCGTGTTTAAAGTCTATAGAATAATAGTAACATCCAATTCTTTTATATTTTTTCAGGTGTCTGCTATGAAATAATGTAATTTTTATATTATTTTTTATAATAAACATCATATTAGTTAATTTGTTTTATTATAGAGGTATGCAATTAATTTTGACTTGAATAGTTGAATTAAGTATTAACAGTTAGATGTATATTATAAAACAATTAACAATAAAACATTTTTGTTAATAATAATTAATTAAATACAAAATAATAAAAATGAATATAAAAACGTGCGAAAATATCATTTAAATATTATCACTTATCAATTTTTGATAAATATTTATTTTGTTTTGTTATCAATAAAAAAATAATCAATTTGTTTATCATAAAATCCTCAAATAAGTGATCTTTAAAGTATTATTGTACATATAATTTAAATTTTAAATTTATTCATCCAATCTAAGAAATTATTGCGTTAGATTGTTACACCGGTTTTCAAATAACAGTTTTAATTCCTTGAAATTGATTCAAAATGTCATCAAAGTAAGTAAATAAAAAAAAATTGTTTTCTTCAGGAAGTTATAATTTCTTCTGTATTTAAACTATGCGCAAAAAAATAATTTACCTTTTAGGGTTAAAATTGGCCAAGGAGCTATGGTTTGTAAAGAAATTAAAGTTAAGGGCCAAGTAAGTTTTGGCGCATCTACAATAATCCATCCTGGTGTAACTTTAATAGCCGAAGCTGGACCTATTGAAATTGGGGAAAATAATATTATTGAAGAATATGTCAATATTATTCACAAGTGAGTATCATTATTCATTAATGAATATGAATTTTATATACAATTAAACTGATATTTAAAATAATCAAAATATAACACATTTGTATTAACATTTAAATTTTTTAACAAAAAAGTTAAATTTACAATAAGAACTCTTACTTATAAGTAGAATACTAAATTGTAAAGTTATCATAGTTTATAGAAACTAATCTTCCTTCTACAGCTTAACTTTTTGTGTCAACAATTGATAAACCTATATAATTGTTTCAGTGTTTTACAAGTGGCAGGTCTCCTTTATGTTAAAAATATAAAATACCGTTATAAATATAGTCATTCTTACCATTTGAATTATATTTAACTTGTATTATTATTTATTCAGTCATTCTTTAGTTATTATTGTTTTATTATTTATTATAGTGAAATAATAATAATAATAAAACCTTTTAAAAGTAAATATTAATATTTAATTATTTGTACCTATTATTTATTATAGTGAAATAATAATAATAATAAAACCTTTTAAAAGTAAATATTAATATTTAATTATTTGTACCTATTTTTTATGAAGATAAAATAAACAAATATACGGTATATACAATTATAACTTAATAGTTTCTTATGTGCTATTAGCTTAATAAATTGTATTTTTTAATAGGTTTTTACCCGGAGATGAAAAGTCCGAGCCTGTGACCCTCAAAATTGGTTCTAATAACGTATTTGAAGTATATTCAACCATTGATGGAGTCAGCTCTATTGGAGATAATAACATATTTGAAGCAAAAAGTATGAAAATAAACTAATCTAGTCCATTAACATTAAGAAAGAACCTCAATAGCAGGCAGTTCTTGTCGGGCAGTGGTCAGGTAACACTTGTTTGTCATCTCTACCAGTGGCGGATAAAGGGAGAGGCCCAGTGGTCCTCAGCCCCCCCCCCAAATTACAATCAACTTTAATTATATAACAATGTCAATGTGATAGTTTAGCAGATCACTTACTAGTAGCTATCTATTGTAGCCCACTCCAAAAATGATTTCTATATTATACACCACAGATCTCTAGTAAAGCTACACCCCTGTGCAAAAGTCAGCTGCTGATATTCCTTCTTAATGTGAATGGAATACATACATTTTTTAATTGTATTTTTTTTAATTAAAAACTTTTGATTTTAAAAATGTTAAGGTTATGTTGGTCGAAATTTAACAATAGGCAATGATTGTATTATTGGAGCAGGTTGTCACTTAACATCTACCTCACCTATTGAAGATGGCATTTGTGTATATGGTAAAAATTGTACTAGACAAAAAGCTTTTTGTAAACCATCAGTAAGTAAAAAAAAATTTAAGTTATTTTTAAATTCAATATTTTGATTTTGATAAACAATAATTTGTTATACATTTTTAGGTTCCTGGAGGTCACCGTGAATTTCTAACCAAATTGTTACCAAGTTACCATTTATTAAGAAAAAATAAAAACCCTGTTGAAGGAAATTAAAATTACGTTCAGATCGAAATTTCATCATATATTACATTCATACTAAATAATATTTTATATTTTATTAACCTTGTATATTTATTCAAAATAATAGTATACTGTTTTCTTAAAGTTTTATTTATTAACATTTATTAAATAGTCCCAAAACATCTTGGTTTGGCTAAATGGGTGTTTAGATGTCAATAGGTTGGTCCACAACAAACTAGTCACAAATATGATATATAGGTTGGCAAGTATCTTCTGGTGTTATATTGTTATCACTAATTAAAATTCATATAATATTAATATTGTCTTGAATGATAGGACAATAGGTGTACCTAAATAGCCTATACAGAACGCCTTGTGATCACAATTTTACTACCATTGCATTAAAAATAATATATATTCATACCTACTTTAATATTATACTTACATAGCTCTATATCATTGGTATCTAAAACATTGAGTTCAAACACCAGATGAAGAATTAAGACATTGCGTCGTTAGTGTGCACAAGTATAGGTACCTAATAAGATGTTAAGGAATTAAAATTTTTTATACAACATTTATATTTTAGATTGAAGTGAATAGTTCTGATTGAGTGAGTAGTGTTGATTGAGATTGCTTAGTATTTTAATAAAACTAATAATTAATATTTATTATTTTGAATTAAAAAATAAGTATGTTTTATAAACTGAAGGCATACAACATACTTCACATAAGTGATGTAATTTACTGACAAAAACCAATGAAAGCATTTTCATCACTTTGTAATATAATTTTACTAGCAACCACTAATAAAAATAGCTTACCTATATTGTGAGCTTTACAATGATAACAAAACTATTATAAATTAAATCCAATACCTTTAATAATTTTTCTAAATTAGGTAGAATTATATTAATAATGAGGATACTTGGAGGACAAGTTAATATTAAAATATAGTCTATAGGTAATTTACAACTATAATTTCGTCATTTAACATTTAACAAAGTGTATAATATACCTATTCCTATTATATGTGTACAATACAATGTAATTTTTTGTTGGTACAATATTTAAAAAATGTATATAAATTGATGAATAGATATTATGTTGACGTATGTTATAATGTAATACCTATAGGTACCTATTACATTATACATTTTAGTTTTTTTATTTTTCTGAAAAAATTCAATAAAACATGTAACTAAGACACTATTGCAGGGGTTGATGATACCTTTGTCGCCAATGCTGGGCCGACAATACCGTAAGGCGTTAATTTTTTTTTTTTTTGTGGCCTAGGATACAAATAAAATGTATTGCATACAACCATAGGCCATGTCTATAGGACGATGCCCACTGCTCAAGCACGTGTAACGTGCATTATAAATTATTTACATTTTCGGACTTTATGCCGAAGGAATTGCAGTTATGAGGCTTTTAATTGCTGGTTGACATGTTTATGGTATCAATACGACAATACTCTTTGGATAGTGGTGCAGAGTAGTTGTGGTACCGTGAGGATGAAAACGGCCCGTTGCCCGTTGGTACTTACTATTACTACTTGTCACTTGGTCGACTCAAGGGCCAAGGCTCAAGCACGTTATGTAATACGTTCAACACTCGTGCAAAGCAATATTGTTGTAGTTGTCCGCAATTTTTTTTTTCTTTTTTTCACTTTTTTGCATAGTTCATAATATGAAGTATATTATACTTCATTTACACGATAAAAGTATTTATAAAATCGAAATAATTCTTTGATTTTCTACTTCAGCATCTTTTCTAGTAGGAAAGTTGTTTCAAATCTGAACGGGGCCCACCAAAAATCAAAAAATTCGAAAACGTTGACATTTCACTTATGGGTGGTGTCGTATATACGCACCTTTCGGTGATATACCTCTATCGACTCTTGAGTTGCCAAAAGACTATAAATAAACCGGTTACAATTTGGCACTCAAAAAGAACGATATCGCTACCTTATTGTTTAAACCTTAAATCTTCAACGACCATAAATCAACCGGTTACAAATCAGATTTAAGGTGTACGGTAAAATTGTGTGACTACTCAGACAAAAACAAGTCATTTTCCCAGCACATCTCGCTTCACAGGCATGACCTATCCTAATATCTTAGTTGCTAAAAAATAGTTCCCATCTAAAATACCTACATGTATAAAATAATATTATGTTGACGACTGTCTACAATATACGACAGTGGAGCTGGGGTGACGGCGGTTTTTTAGTACTTGCAATTGCTGCCGAAGGATGATCGTACAGATTTTAAAAACGGTCGTATAAATTCATACAAATTACATACTAAATATTGGTGAAGAAAAAATTTTAAAATTCTAAATGGGTGGGGCTGGTGGTGATGTACGTCGAGCGTGGTGCTTACTTATACTCTCGTTTTTCGATTTACATTGTTTATAAGTTCGTGTTCGCCGACGGCACGGTGGCACGTATATATAATATGTCTTCAAGCCGTCGGCGAGTATGAACTTCAACGATGTAAATCGAAAAACGAACAAACTGCGCCGACAACTAAACGGGCCTAAGGGAAGGTTTAATTCAATAAGCTTGAGACACGCAACCTTATATGGATGAAAAAATGGACTATTTCTTTGAAAATATCAAATATGGCTTTCGAAAGGAAAAAATCATGCACACTAGACGCTTTGAGTGCGATAGAAAATGTAAATTGTAATTATCATTTTCTTATTAGGTAGGTAGGTACATAATAATATACAACAGTATACACGTACACAGTACATTATTGAGTGAAGTATGTTGTGTTTTCTACCCAAATATCATGCATTTAAATTTCATGTTATAAATCATGATGATACTCAATAATTATAATTTATTATCTAGTTTGGACAAAAAAACAATCAATGATCCCGGAGTTCACCTCTTTCGATGCGTCTTTGCCAGGGGCGTATTTTAGGGGGAGCGAAGGGGCGATCGCCCCTCCCTTGATTCCGTATTTAAGGTATCGATTATATGTGAGATACACATTTCAAATTTGTTTAATGTGGATAATTTTATAACGAAATCAAATGAATTAACAATTTTTATTTTCTACAAAAATGTTGGTTATAAAATACAAAATTCGTACATTCTACATTCGTGCACGTATTTTTTAATTAAATAGTTTAAGTTTATACGTGTCAAACCACCGCAACGAGGGTGCGTGATATTGTGATAACTTCAAGCGTTCGGCGTACGATACACTTGGCTGTGATTGGGATTTTATCGGGTCCATACTTAGTGAAAAATTAAACAAAACACAAGTGTAACTTTCAAAACACAGACAGGTATTAAAAAAGAATTACACCAAATATTAAGGATTCACCTGATTTAAATATTACCAAAAATGTTGAGCCTGAATTAAAGAAAAAAATTGAGTCGCCTCCCCCCCCCCCCCCTAGAAGTAAGTCGAAATACGCCCCTGGTCTCTTTTATGAATAGTATAACTTTTACAACCTTTATTTACTGTAATAAAGATATTATCATTATCATGTAGGTAGATGTGTTATTTAATAAAGTCCCGTCCAATTTTTAGCCAATTTTGGTACACATGTTTTTTTGACTCTTTTATTAGAACTTCAGGGGTTTAAATCAAAAATTTAGAATTGCTATTTTCAAGTATTTTCACTAAAACTGATCTTCCGATCCACTTGATTTATAGAATCTAGAAGTCATTTCAAATATACGTGAACTAAATATAAAAAAATTATATTTTTGATATTTTAGAAAGTATGTAGGTACCTACCACTAACTTGAAACCAATTTTAAAACACATTTTAAAAGATGAATTTGTGTAGTGTTTTATGCCAAAATGAGGTATATTGTATAATATAGTCATTTGAATAGTAAGCAGTTAGAAAACGATGAACTTACAGTGACACTTGAGTAGTCAAAAATAAACGTCAATCGATACATCTATGTATGTATGACTGTATACCTACGAATAAAGCTATATGGCATAATATAGTAATAGTATATATTATAATATATATTATATATATCATATGTATATGTACACATTTGAATGCATTTGTATATTCGACTTGTGCATATAAAACACTGTCGGAATCGTCACCGCTTTATGTACATGGTGACATTATTCAACTTAGTTGAACGGCCAAACGAATTGGTACATGCATATAATATATTACCATGTACCTACCCACCTATTGTACATATATATATATATATATATATGTTTGTACTCGCCAAGTCGTAGTGAGTGGCTTGTATACGAAATGAGTCACTGTAGTTGATGTTCATATAATATTATAGGAACGTCAACTAGAGGTATATTATACGGTAAAACATTCGATGATTATTCGTCGGGTCTGCTCGACACTGACAGCCGTCGAATTGTCAATGGTATCCATCGTCAATTAGTAAAATCAAGTATTAAGTGACATAAGCATAACATATCGTCGTGTACGAAAATGTGAAAAAAAATAATGAAATGATAAGTCACAAGAATAATTTATTTAAGATTTATAATCTCAAGTAAGAACGATAATATTACACCTATCTCTATGATGTATAATTACATAATATGTATTTTAGAAGTTAGAAATTGAAGATTAAGACGCTGTTGAAGTAATAATAAAAATTATCTTCTAAATGATTTTTCGCTTGAAAATACATTTAAATAATTCATACATTAATATAATATGTTTATATTATGTTATGTTATGTTATATTATATTATGTCATTAATTGTTTTATTTACCTACTTCAGGTTTGGTTAAAAATAGAAATCCTATTTGGCGCAATGGAAATGCTAAAATACGACTCATTAAGATCTTATAAATACATATAACCTATTATTTTTACTATTGTTTTAGTAAATATAAGACAACGAACTTATTATATCGGATACGCTTATACTCGTAAATTTGCGTAGTTCAAAACAAGGTGCAACTCATTAAAAATAATAATAGGTACAATTATTAACTATTATATAACATTTTTAACAACATGGTAAGTATGATTATTTGTAAAATTATTTAAAAATATAGATTAAAATGTTATATTATTTGAAGCTATTGTGCCAGCTGGTTTTAAAATGGCTCATAAAATGAGTTTTAGTAGGTTGTACTGTTGTAGGTATGATAGGTATATAGATATGTACCTACTACCTACACAATAAGTATACCTTTATTTATTTGGAGTTTATTGAGCCCGTTTATTGAGTCTTTATGAAACAAAAGCGTACGAAATCGTTTCGGTATTAGGAAAGAAATGGTTCATACGGGTCGGCTGAGTGCTTATGATAATGAAGGTAAATGCGATCATTTTAAATCTTTGATTTACCACGTTCTTTGCTATAGTATGCTTTATTTAAAATATTGTAAGATATTTATCGAATACCTACCTACTGAATAATAATATTATTATGATTATTATTTTAAGATTTTGTCCAATTGTACAACTGTACACTTTAAACGAATACTAAAAAATGTAGACTATACGCGCAACTTTTGTTCAAGAGCAAGGTTTCTGCGCATTCTAAAAGTCAAGCCTCAAGGACAAATCTATTATTGTTTTTTAGAATTTTAATTTTGCTACATTTAAAAGAAAAAAGCACGTTTACAATATTATGCGTACAAATGTAGGATAATAATATGGCCGATCGCCAAGGCAGCAAGGCGGCATAACAGAATAACGCAATGCAGACCAAACTGTGATATTACCATCATCATAGATGTAGGTAATATAAATATATAATAATAAAATTCCCGATTTACATAAATAAACAATTTAAAAAAAAAAATTTGGTCCAGGACCAATATATACCCATTTTGAGGGTAAATCATACGCGTATAGGAAATACATATATTGAAAAAATATTAGGCGGTATAAATAATATTACAAATCAGTAAGCACGAGAGTTAACGAAAAGTTAAAGAACGGAACGGTTATATATATATAAATAGCATATTTGTATGATGTGAACTTCATTGACCCTATTTTATGGCTATTGCTCCGAGCGACATTTTTAGGTAGGTATTAGATTATTAGAACGTATTCTTTGTGATTTTTCAGTGAGGTTATATTTTTGGACAGGTCATTTATATGAATATTCTTGGAAACAATTTTTTTATTATTATAGTTGAAGTTGAAATTATTACAAAATTTATTAAAATCAAGAAAATTTATAAATTGTTTTGTAATTGAAAATTCTTAAAAATTAAATTTTAACACCAAACACTTGAAAATTGAATACAATATTCTCCATAAGTTAATTTTAGTGGAATTAAACAAATAAGTTTAGGTCTAAGCCAAAACCATGTACATTTTTTATGAGTGATTAAATTTCCAATTTTGATGACATCGGAATTCACACGTTCACGTATAATAACGACTTCTCTTCAAACAATTATATTGATATTTGGTTGATAATTCAAAAATATTATTCATAGGGACTTGAAACTTTTTGCCACGACGTAATTATTATTTACTATAAACATTAAAAACATTAACATTGACATTTAAAAAATATTTAGATTCGTTTTCAGCTATTTATACCACGAACCTATTCACACCTTTTTTACGGTACGTCGGTTAGACCAATATATTGACTTAACAGCTATTTACCTAGTTATATCATATAAATTAAATAAATTACTATTAGCAATATAAATTTGTTATAAAATATCCTTAGCGATATAGCCTGATAGGCCGTCTACGCTCAAAATCGTTTTTCGTTTATTTTATTAAACATAAATCCATTGAACTTTTCAATGCTCAAGGATTATAAAATGATATAATATTGATGTTAAAGTATATACAATTTGACTGCGAAAAAAATTAATTAGTGAAATTAATTATGGATAGTGATTGCATTTTTAATCATAGTGTATGATAAATTTTAGATTCTGAGCGATAAATGTATTGATTACACATTGTTGTGTGTTTTTATTTTTTTTTTACATTTTGTGTCTGTCATAGTGTCATCATGTTTTAGTGCAGTTGGTACTTGGGGGGGGGGGGGGGTCAAAAGTTGAAAATTCCCAGTAGTTGTCAAAAGAGTCAGGAAAAACCAATTTCTTTATTTTGCTGTAACTCAAAAACTAAAACTACTTGCAGACCTTTTTTTATATTGAAATTGTATTTATTTATAAATCATCAATATTAATCCAATGGAAAATTCAAAGAGTGTATATTTAATGATATTCATGAAGTTATAGATATAGGTAAAATCCTTATAAACTTAAATTATCGGTTAATAATAGATTTTTTTGTCCAACACTGTTTTTTAAATAATTATTAGTGTATCGTGAAATACTAACGCGCGAGAGTTATCTGATATCATTTAATCGCAATTGATAAACTCATCTCAAAAATGGATATTATGCTGATGTGAATTTTCGCAAGGAGTTATTTTTTTTATTTTGATTAAAAATCTATAAATAGGTATTAAATTTCCGAATATTTGTGGCAATATTATACCTTATATAATATATAATATATTAAATACCAATTACCATTTATACTCTCGAACTATGGAGCGTATATGGTATAATGTCATACGTGCAATAGTCGTCGTCGAGTACACGAATAATAATAATAATAATAACTGCGTTTTCCCGGAAGAGAACAACGGATGGGCCGCGAGCCAATAATATAATAACGCGACATAATGTATTATACGTAATACAGTGAAATTGATTGCTAAAACGTAGGTTCTTGGTAGTTGGTACAAACAAAAAATCCTCGAAAAACGATCTTTATTTTGGTCCTATCAAAAAAGATAATATTATTTTGTTACGGAATTACTAAGTTCAACTGTCAGTGAAATAGTGGATAAAATATATGGTAGGTACCTCGTGTACCTAAATAGTAAAATACGCATATTATTATAATATTTACTTAGTAAATTGGAATTTCTTCGTTAATTATTTAAATCTCGACAAATAGCATACACCAGTCAACCAGCTAAATATCTATTACGGGCGTATAAAGGAATATTTATTTTCACAATGAGCAAATTTACCACTGTCTTTATAGTTAAATATAATATAGTACTAACATAGTAACATTGCTATGACTAGACATTTTGCCGGATAATTTATAATTATTATGACAATACAAATAGAAATTGCAAAATTGTATTTTATAAATATTTTAAATATTTTTTGTTTTTAAATAATGACAATTTAATTTATATTTAATGTTATATTACGACGAATCGTTATCAAAGCAGTCCTGACAATCTAACATTTTCTTGTTGGTTCCCCAAAATTGTGTTTAATACAAATACAACAGTGAAATCCATTTCTAAAAAATAGAACGTACCATCGTAATTGGAGGAAATCGTTGGGAGTTTTAGCCCTCCAAATATCCTATTAGTCCCTCAAAACAGGCAACTTTTTAGTTGTGTGAGATCGAAGCAACCCGCTCATATTGCACATTGATGTAGAAAACGTTAGCCCCCTGAAATGTTAATGGAGTTCCATGAGTCATGAGTCATGACCATCGACGTATGTAAACATAAATCTTGAGCATTGATGGTTATCAGCAAGTAAACAATTTAAATTCCAATTTTCATAATTCATATAGACTATCAAAAAACGAAAAACTTTAGGTATGTCATCAAAAGTATGGGCCACGAGGTATATTATGGTTAATATGTAAAATAGTACATATCTACATAAAGCAATATGCATGCAATATTTTAATTGAACCTGAAATGTCACTAAAGGCCCCGACCCGGGGGGCCTCCCCCTATATTATACGCCATTGATTACCTACAAACTTATCTGAACCTCCTTTGTAAGTTAATCTAACAGTAACATGAAAATATTGAGGATACATAATCAAACATTTTTTTATTTGAAGTTCACATTTTAATGAATTAAAATTAAAATATCTAAAACTAAAACTTGGGTTTTCTCAAACAGTTAAAATTATTTTGTCACTTTTCTGATTTTCAAAAATATTAATCGTAGAAATTTTTCATCGTTATTTATTACGTAAATAATTATTTCTATACACAATGAAATTTTTAACTAACTTTTATTTACACTGTTCTATTTATACATTTATAATAGTTAAGTTATTAACAATTATAGGTATAGTATTATATGATACATAATAATACCTATTATACAATTAATTAAATTATGCGGTGTTTGTGGCAAAAATTAGTTTGACTTTTAATCTACCGCGTATTACGGAATAGAAAAGTAAATTACTAATAGTCATATAAATACACCTTTCGGCTTTCATAGAATATTTTATAGAAATATAGAGGCTGACACATGGTCTTTTTTCAGAATCGTTTTTCTTGTACAATTATTTGTCCTTGAATAGAAATTTAACACGTCCATTACAGTGACCTATTCGATGACAGGGTTCACTCGACACCTACAATTGTTTTTCTTTTTTTTTGTCCCGTGACATTCCGTTTTAACGATATTTTACAAAGTACTGTCTACGTAGTTTGCATTTACATTATATTTATAATTGTTAACCGAAGTAAAATAAACCAAATAACTCTTAAGTTTTTCAATTTAATAAATGATTACCTATTTACCTACCATATTGGTATCGTGTTAAAATATTGTGTTTGTGTATGTTCTATCATCAATACAGTTGTATTGACTTAGGACTTTGTGCACTCAGAGTAGCTCACAAATCACTAAATAAACACAGAAATAATGGTTCCGGGCTTTTAATGTGTACTACCTACACACATTTCGAAAGAACAATAGACAGAATCGACCCGGCTTTTAAAACGATTTCGGAAAAAAACGGTCTCACGACTTTTGGCCAATAAACATTTCGGCCATCGTTATACAGTTTCCGTCGGTCCGGTTCGGTTTGTCGTGAACGCGGTTGTTTACGCGCAAATCGTTTGTTTTTGTTTTTGCATTTTATATGATTTTCTTTGTGCGCGCCTCGCCGACTGGCTCACCGGCGCGGACGGACCACTCTATATAGCGTGCGTTTCGGGAAAAGGCGCACAACGCCGACCGAAATGCGATTTAATTTGGCCGGAGAATTGCGTCTTGGCCGTAAAAATAGACCTCCGGCTATGATTAGCAGCCGTCCGTGCGACTCGCGCACGCGTCCGTCCGACACGGGTTACCGACGGACGTTTACCGCCGCGGCCGATATACTCATATAATTATAGACCTTGTGCGCGCCGCACACCACACATCACGTCCGGACATACGGCACCTACAACAGACATACGGCGCCCGAGCGCGACTCGACGAAAATCTCGCCGTCTCCGACCAGGTAAAGTGACGTTTTTTTTAAAAAAAATATTATTTATGCGCACACGCCGTACACAACGATTATTATTGTGTTTGTACGGGTAGGTACGGATTAGTAGTATAATAATAGTACAGTCGATACTTTTGCTCGTTGCAGAGGTCGATGTGCGTATCATAACGTGCGAGATGTAGGTAGGTATAAGCGCGTTTCGCGTCTCGAATAATTCAAAAAAAAATAATTTTCAACTTTTTATCAGGACGTACCATCATTGCGATCGGCTTTGATACCACGCTTTATCGATTTGTAAATACATCATTAGTATTATTATTTAACGTTCCCTGTATATTAATACAGTACACCAATAGTTATACCGACATTAAATACATTACACCTGTTATAATACTTTATCACATAGTTTCAAATTACGGTTGCACTTAGTAATTCAGTAATTGTATCGTGCTAAGCACCATCGTTTAGTCGAAAAATCAACGCGACTCTAGTTTAAATAAATAAATTGTTAGTATTTTTCGGTACTACTGTAGAATGTCTGAATGTAGATTGATGGTTGTTTTTCAACAATCTACGAGGTATATATAATTCAAATAAGTCTTTAAATTAAATTATTCAATATTTATATAAGTTACTATAACATTTAATCGTAATAGTATACTGCAGTGTAGTTGAACTAGATGCCTATTATAAACACTTGTTTTATATAGGTCAAAAATAAAAATAGATTTTGAACTATGGTTATTTAGTGACCTATCAAATTCTAATAAATTAAAACCTCAATTGCATATGCTCATTATATAAGTTATTATTTATTTACTATTGCAGTTTAATTATCTCAGATGGGCGCAATATGGAGTCGTCCGGCAGATATGCCAGCTTTAACAGCACCAGTAATAATTTATTCTAATGTACCATTCATACCTACTATTAGTTATATTTTATTAATATTATTAGGAAATAGTTGATGAGTCCTTTGAAAATACTGCTGTTGATGCCAAAGACCCAGATGAGTTCGACAGATATTTGGCCAGTATACGCGAACGGCGGCATGATGCGCTTGCATCGATTAAAGCTGAGATGAATCGATTGAGAGAGTATAAAGAAGAACTGGAGATGGTGAGAAAAGAAAAAGACGGGTTAGAACAACAAGTCAAAGCCCTAAAGCAAGTAGCAAACATCAGCAATGATATGTTGAAAATCAGAGAAGCACAGGTGATTTATTCATTATATTTATGGAATACCATAAAATGTGTTAAACATTCTTTGATACCTACGTCTATAATAGGTGACTGACTTAAAAAAACGATTGCAAGAAATGGAATCACACGCGGATGAATGTTTAGCTGATCTGCGAGTGGAGTACCAAAAGCAAATCGACAATATCAGGAATTTACGTCGGCTTTACGAAGAAAGGGCAGAAGCAGCAGCTATGGGCCACGAAAGGGAAATTAATAAAGAAAGAGCTAAAAATTCTTTATTAGAAGCCAAATTGGCAGAAGAACTTAACAGTAAGCAAGGTATGAATGACTTTATAGCAAAACTCGAAACAGATGTCCAAGGTAAGCAAATCGAATATGAACAAATGAAAGCAAAATACATGACTACTTCAGCAGATAGGATGAGTCTTGCATCACAAATGGCTTTAGTTAATAATTTATTCTCTACGTTATTATCTGGTGACGAGGGACCGGACTTTGACAGATTCGCTCGGATGCTAGAGGAAAATAGAGAGTTGATATCTGACTTGACGTTCAACGGGGACATTAATGAAACGGCTTCTGTGTTGATGGATATTGCTGGTGATACATTAGAGCGTTCCCAAGAAGTAGAATGCACTTCAAACAGGGAAAAAATTGCTTCAAATCTTCCAAAAGTTTGGAGGATACTCGTTGAATTGTTGGGTCATTATGACAATAAAACGGCAAACGAGTCTAAGCCAGACGATCCAAATGAATCTAGGGTAGCTTCCGTGAGTAGAACATTTTTGAAGCTTAAAGATCTTATCCTTGAAAAAAATTCTTTGGTGAAAGATATCGGTAGATTGAAGACTCTCAATGACCATTTGGAATCTAGACTTGACCATCAGCAACAAAGGCTTTCAACTGTATCCGCAGAACTGTGTAAGGCATGGAATGCTGTTGCCAAGCTTAATGCTCAACATAGAAAACTTCATACTCATGAGAAGATTCTAAGGTACGAATTACAACATAAGAGAACTGTATTAACTGAACTTAAACAGGAGTTAGAGTATTGTCGAGAGAAATGGGATCAAGCCCGACTAAAGAATACTCAATCTCAGGAAGATTGGCAGTCGTTACGAGAAGAATTTTCCCGGAGAAAATGTAGTACATCAGTAGAGAGTGGGTTCGAAGATGATGAGAACCGATTGGCCATCGTGGACAGTGGAGCTTGTAGCGACGACGATGAGAGCTGGTTGAAAATGTTATCTTTGGATACATCAGAAACAGAAACAGTAGACGAACCACATTCAGAAACTGAAACCACTGGGATTAAGAGATTAGAGAAACAAAGTAGATCGTTGCTCAATCAAATGGTACGTACTTCTCGAACCAGTGACTCTATAAGTGAGCGACTTGAAGAACTACAAAGACAATACGGAAGGTCTGGACGACCGACCACATCGGAGAGTGAAGATTCTTCGGAAGTTTTAGTTGAAACACCAGGAACCAGTACTTCAACACCGATAATTTTACAATCAGACGAAGAAAGTATATTACAAACTGAGGAAATAGTTTTAAGAACTGGAGAAGAAGAAGAAGAAAGACTGCAACAAGATACAGCTATATTACGGCCCGTCGAGGAAGAAAGACTACAACGAAGAGCAGCTAGATTAAAAAGATTAGAAGAACAGTGCTTGGGATTATTCAGACAAGTAAGTAAAATAACATTTTATGTGACATAAGATAAGATACAAAATTAGAATTATTACCTTTTGGTTTTTACAATATTTAAATCAAAAATCTGTATAATGTATTACGGAATGAAAAAATATATCTGAATATATTTTACTAAGAATATATAAAATTAATACAAAACTAGGTCACATAAAAATGTATTCTTATTTACTTATTCAAAAACTCAATACCCGCCATTTTAACTATTTTTAGGTTGTATTAAATTTTAAATTGATCTTATCTCTATTTAAAAAAAGATTATTTATAATATAAGTTAGCAGGTACCTATTGTCTGTTGTATTTGAATAAAGGCAGGTTGGTACATGATTCGGTATAAAATGTTTTCAACAAAACTGTAAAGGTGAAATAAGATTAAATATTGGTTGGAAGATCTAGGTACTCAAGTCTTAAAGTTTAAACATAGGTACTTAATCAAATATGTAAATAATGATACCATACCTGTTACATCCATTCATTGAAATTTAATTGTTCACTATTATCATACATGTTGTTTTCTGGATATTTTTTTCACTTCACCGAATAAGAAAAAAAAAATGTTTAACTTGTTTATCCTGTAGCCTGTAGGCATTGAGTGTTAATATGCAGGTTCAGTTTTGTTTATCATTTGAACACATCCATTTAGTAAAGTATGATATTAGTATTGATTATTATTCATTTTTGGTAAAATTATTTGTTTTTAGGTTAGTGAGACTAATGCCAGGAGTGATGTGATATCTGGTCGACTTGATGAAGTGCATGCTAGACAGGTTGCTAGATCCATCGATCGGCAGACGACATCAAATACTACTATTCACCCCGATGAGACACCTGAAAGTGTCTGATATGAAAAAAGTAAAACCACATGATTGAAATTTTACATTTGTGTATGTATATTTTTTGAATCAAAAACTACAGAAATGACGGCCAATACCTTTTAAAACGTTTTACATTTCCGAGAAATATAAAGAATATTAAAAAAAAAAAAAATAATGATTACGCACAAACATGTTCTACTATTTTACTGTTTCACAAAACTCAATACTATTATTAACTTTCTACAGTGCCACTATACAGGCCAAACATAATATATAATAGAGTAATATTAGATTTATTATTGTTTTCGATTTCGTATTACTTATATTTTTTCCATTCAATAGTTTAATAATGATATTTGTTATAACTATGTATATGATGCTATAATTTTATTGTTATTTGAATAACGTGTGATTTTATGAGATTTGTGATTTTATATAAATATATTGTATTGATTTATATATTATTAAATCGTTACCCTGAGTATACACTATATTAAGATAATATAATGTTATTTGGCAACGAGATCATTTTAGAATAAAATTGCTGTTTCTTTACCGACTTTAAGTAGTCAACTTTCCTGAAGTTTGTGGTACTCATATTTTTCACTATTGACGAAATAATTAATCCCCATTTGCGTGTTATAAAAACATGTTTATAAATGTGTACAAGCTTAAAAGTTTAAAAAAATGTGTTCATCGTACGATATACTAGATATTATTATTTTAATTATTAATATTAAATATGAATACGCATGATATTACATGATTTTATTTTTATGTGAATAAGTCACGAACAGAATGCAAATATTCTTTTTATCTAGATCAATAATAATAATTGTCGTTGAATATTATTTGTAATATGAATTATCGAAAATTATCAATTATATTATAAATAATATATTGAACATCATGTTTTATCTTATCACAATAGTTAAACGAAATACGTACGAAGAATTGACTAAGATAGTATATTTAAATACTAGATAAAATTTAATTACTACGCTTGTAAATCTACTTATTTAAATAGAATATGATATATTATATGATATCTAATGAAGATTTATGGTTTTAAATATCCTTTATGAATGTGATTTTTCCACCACAGTTTTAAGTATTATTATATAAAGAAAAAATTAAACAAAAAAGACGACGTGTGATACGAATTTTTTGTAGTTTAGTTGAACGATGTTTTGCCAAAAATGAAGTTGCCCAAAGCTGCTGGATCTTCAGAGGAGAAAAATTCCACCCAGTATTTAGCGAATTCGTCGTGAGAGACTTGAACTGTTCCGCCCTGTGTAATCATATAAAATAAAATAAAACACACTTAATTAGTTACAGGATTTTAATTACGAATAAAAGTGTTATTTTGTTTGTCGAGAAACGAACTTTAGGAATACTCATTTATTTACAGTAGGAGGGCGGGAGTCTGATAAAAGTAATGGACATGAGCACTTCAATGTAAAATAAAACCTATTAGCTGGCATATTATTTTAAAGCACAGTTACATTGCATATTCTTGAGCAGTTAAAACTGTTTTAAATAACCGCATATTGTTATGTGTAGTAGGGACAATGTTAGGTTAGTATTTTGTCTTTCTGTTGATATAATTAAAATAACTACAAACTATTTTGAGGGAATTACACATAAACACACACACATATCATATATGCAAGGTAACCCATTTAAGTGTCTAGACTCATTAGTCATTACTTAAAAAAAGTTTTAACTTTTTTGAAAATATTATTTTTACATAGTTTTAGCTCGTATATCACTAAAAACAACATTTTTGTAAAAATATTATATCTTTTACATTTTTTTATTGTAATTATTTTTCAAGTTTTTTCTTTTTTGAACGAAAATTTACATTTTTTACTTAAATTTCAAAGAAAAATATATTATTTGGAGTACTTTGATACATAGAAATCGTATTTCGAACAAGTAGTTAATTAGTTATAAGTATTTAAAGTCTAGATGATCATAGTAAACCAATATTTTTCTGAATACACTGTATTCTATATCTATCTAAAATAACTTAAAAAACTAATTTACTACTTGTTAAAAATGCCAATAAATATTTTGAAAATGTATGTTGTAATTTAAAATAGAAAAAACAAACTTTTAAAATTTTAAAGAATATTTGTTTTTCAATGAGTTTTGCAATGACATCAAATTATGTAAAAATAATATTTTCTAAATAATGAGTGTAGACATTTAAATAGATAACTCTGTATAATATTAAATATCATAATATTCGCTAAATAAAATAAATCATAGTATTATACTATTATGTCTAGTTAAGAAAAATTATTCTATTATATAACATTATAAGAACATAATAAATGTATTAACTTAATTACTCGCAAGGTTAAAATTAAAACTAGGTAGAGAGGTAATTAACATTTGGCGGACTTTATAATTTCTATCAGAATAGGTTAGGTTAATAAATTGTTTACCTGATTTATCGTCATACAATGAGTATGAGTAGTATGACGATAAATTAATAATATTTCTTTTAAAACTGTATCATGGTAAAAATGTGTGTTTTCTGAATATTGATTCTTATGAGTGATGAGAAATGGAAAAGGTGATACCTAAAATAGGCATGGTTTTCGTATTACGTTTAATAAACAATAGTTAAATATTTTACCACTTACAACCTACACACAGATTGTAATTTTTTCTTGCACAATTAACCTGTTACGGTATTCAATATACATTTGGGATTAATCAAAATTTAAATTGAGCTATATTTACAATAGGTATATGTTATAAAATGTACAAAAACGTAGCTAAATATGCGTGTATTTTACTCTCGATGTTTAAAAATAAAATAAAAATACTAATTAGAAAGAAAAAGTTAACGCAAATAGGTAAGTGCCTATCCTATAATTTATTTAAAATTATTATTGGTGTGTTAATAACAACTTTAATTTTATGGAACAGTTTTGTTCGGGTATAGTATTAAATTCCGTATTAACTAACATATAAATGCATTTTAATACATATTATAATTTTGATGGTTATTTTTGTTTACGTTTACACGCAGGTGAGTGTAATTCATTATATTATTATTATTATTATTATTATTATTATCATTATTATCATTATTATTACTATACACGATGTAGGCTATTAAATAAGTTTATTCTGTGTAATTAAATACACCTATTTGACTAATGTCCTGTGCTCGAACACATTTTGTTCTTGTTCGAGAGTGGAAAGAGTTAATAATATAGGGAAACCAGATAGAACACTATCAGCGAATATTGTGACATCTCGATGTAGATAGTGCGACACGGGCTTCCGGTCACATCAATTTCCGTCCGGATTTCCGGTACGATTACGACCGGCGTAAGGTTTACTACAAAGTTAGTGATTAAATCGTTAAAGGGGGTAGGCTAACCTTTGAGAATCGTTTATACGCGTCCGCAGCTTCCGCGGCAGGCACGCCGTTGTTTTGGCAAACTTCGCAAAATTCCGCCTCGTCGATGGAACCGTCGCCTGCAGTAAAACAAAAATACAACATTATTTAAGACCCTTTTGTCAAATTTTATGAAAGCTTCTTATCTTAAATTACAAAATGCTTTTTGGGCAAACAGTTGTTAATACACGTCAGTAGTATTGTACACATTTAACGTGTAAATAATTTAAATATATTATTGGACATAAAATAAATGAGTCATTAAAATCGTTATATTATGTACTATTATTTTTTGTAAAAGAGCATTTAAATATCTTTAAGCTATCAAAATAATACCGGACTAATACTATCTGTCTTATATTTTTCAAATTGTCTAATTACCTAAGTACTTACAAAATGTATGTATTTACAGAAACAAGACAGACACCATTGATGATTTTTGTGATTTTAATATTATTTTTTTCAACAAAGTTTAGTACATACTAATTTTGTATTAAAAAAAAAACTCTTATAATATTAAGTATTTGTTTTAAGAACATATTTCATTAATTTAAGTACCAGTTCTCAAATACAAATAACTCATAAGGTACATAAATTGAAAAATGTATACATAATGAATTATTAATTGATAATAATGAAAATGGCGTGAATAGTTGAACAATTGAGTTGACAATAAATGTTAAGAAATATTTTTTTGTTCAGGTTGACAATAAGTTCAGTGATATGGAAAAGAGGTTTGGAACCCTACGAAGCGTACCTAACCCTTTATTCATCGACTACAATCTGAATTCGTCAAAGTGTAGAGGAAAATATTTAAATAAAATGTTAACATTATTTCGATTAAAAAGTCATCAGCGAATGGCAAAGTTCTGTGATTTAAATATTCCTATACATATAACGTTCTTATTTTTATTTTATCATTAAATATTTCGGTCTCGTTTATTCAAAACTTTTTTTATACACATATACATATATATATATATAATAAGATATATATTATATTGATAAATCAGTTTAGTTATTAAACTAAAAACATAAAACTAAAATGTTCATTATCTTATTTTAGTAATTCTTAGTTACCTGAAATTACTATTCAAATTACATATTATGTATCAGGATAAGACTAGGACCGTACATTAATCCAGCACCCATTCAGCTATATTAGACAACTTAGAGGACGTCAGACGACTCAAACGTTTGAAGTCATACGGCTTTGTTTGATAATATGACGTATTAGATTCAGAACAGTAATAATTTCAATTGTGAATCGATATGAACCAATAAAATGTATGTTACAATAAAAAATATAGTTATAAAAAAAAAAAAATACCTACCTGTATTATATGTTAAAAATTATTTTGGAAATAGAATTATAGTTACCTTCCTTTTAAACTTATACCCTACCAGCGGGTTAAAAATAATTTGTAAAATTTCGTAATTTTTAAATTTTTTTAAAGTTATGTGCCTATGTAGAAACTAAATATGTTGCCTAATTTAATATTTGTATTTAATGTATTTTTTTCTACAAAGGTACACACTAACATTTAAGAGTTAATTTTACAAGGACAAAAGGTGTTAAAAATATAACTTCATGTTAAAATGTGTGTTATGCAAAAAATAAAATTTGAATACCTGAAATTCATTAGGTATTAGCTTGAATACTATCTATAGAAATATTTATATAGTACTAGTTTTAAGATGAATGACAATTTAATTAAATTCGTATAGAAAGAATCGTGAAAGAGACTAAAATATTTTTGCACGGAATAAATCAAATTAACTTATTCTTTGTACAATAGTTAATTTCTATTTTTTTTTTTAATGCTTCATTTAATAAACCGAAATTCTTAATTATATCAGTACTTACATAATATCGAGTGATATAATTAATTTGTAATGCTCTACGATCATTCTCTCGGTAAATTTGCGTTCTTCATATTTGTACATACGATACTCAATAGTTTTATGGGTCTGTATTATTTTTATATGGCAATAAATAAAAATATTTTCTGAAAATGTTTATATATTTAAAATATATTGAATATTTAAACCAATAGTTTATTATTTATGAGCTTTTAAGTATATTAGAGACATTTAGTGGAGAGGTAAGGTCGTAGAAAATACTCCCCCTATTTTCCATACACTATTCAGTATTCATGCTATCATAACTTTAAATTCTTTTAATTTATAAATAATAAACTATATTGGTTCAATATTCGATATTTAATATTTATACATGAACCATTTTCAAAAAAAAATTCTACTTTAGAATATAAAATTATGTATGAGGTCCGCTATTTAAAAAAATAAAACCTTAAAAATTATTAAGATTAAAAGTAGAGATCAAACTTTAATTTATTACGTCGAGACTTCTGTACATAATTTGTATTCATAGTATTCATAATAAAAAGTAATAAAATATAACAGTAGTTGTCAGTTCAGTAAAAAATAAATGTAAAAAGATCACGTATAGCAGCTCCCTTTATAACTCACTGCTACAATTATTTTTTTTTTTATCGTGAAACTTAACAGAAACATAATTCTATTATTTTCATTTTTATTCCATATATTATTTTATGATAAATTTAGAAAATCGTAACAAATCTATCAATAGTTTTAAGGAAACCAACGCTGTCGTAGTAGCCATGTGCAATGTGTTAGTGCATTCATACACCATACAATAATAAGTGTCGTAAAAAAAGCAAAACAAAAATATTTTTACTATTAGTTTAGTATGAGAATAATAGTAATAATTTTAAAGTTTATTTGTTTGTGTTAACAAAATGAAAATTCAAACAAACTGAATGTGTTTGTACTGAATTGCATAAATTCACGCGAATTTGACAAAAAGTTATTCTATGCATAAATTAATGTTTGTATAACAAAATTTTTCTTATGTCAACATCAGCTGTCACCCTATACTTAAAGTTGTATATTTTTAAATCCCTTCCCTTCTCAAACAAAGGTCAAATGTTTCAATTTACATTTTACATTATTATTATTTCTATATGTTTGTTGTTCCAAGTTTAAATAACGCCATAATTCACAGTTCAAGAGGCATATAAAACGACAGCAACATCGTAGATCCTTCCAAAAGAAACGTGCGAGACTACTGAAAAACTTGTTCTATACCTTAAATGATATTTTTTTCTCCTACGATTTTGTATTTTTATAACGTTCAAATATTCTAATATTTTTTACCATTATTGTATGAAAATCAATTTAGATATTTTCAACATGCTAGAATTATATAGATGCCAAGTGATCAATTTGTTAAATTGTTGTTATCTTTAATTACAAATACTAAATGTTACACTTTTTGATTTTTTTAAACTTATATATTAGGTACATATTGTCGTAAATTATGTATACCTTCTTTAATTGTAGTTTTACTAAATCAGCTTTTGATATTAAAATCACAGTTAAATAGCAATAAAAAAAAGTTCTAGTTTGTAGTTTGAGACTGTTATAGAGTGTTATATACGTTTATCGCAAGAATAAAAAAAGGAGTAACGGTGTAATATAATATTGTATGCTTTTATTTTATTGCTCTCCTTAACTTTAAATGTTTGAACAAATAAAAATAATAACTTGTCAACAGTTTTAAATGTACTCGAGCAAAATGAAAACAAAAAAATCTTCTGCTTTAGGAAATAATGCAAATAGTGGTTACTATTCAAATATTTGATTATTTTATCGTTTTAATCAGGCGAGCTATAAATTATTACCTGAAGTGTCGACCAGATCAAACATGAAATTCATATAGTGTGTTTGCCATTCTTGAGGTGCACTCGGGTTTTTGGAGAATTCGTCCCACATTGCGCACCATTCGTCTTGTGTCACCTATACGTGAAAAAAAAAAATTAGAAAATAAAACAGAACGGATACATATAAAAGCCATGTTTATGTCCAATGAAACGAATGCGAGCAAACAAATGGAGTGATTTTGCATTTGTATGTATATGTATTTTTACTGCTGATTGTTCTTTCGTTTATTGCGATTGAGCACCTGGGGAAAACTGAAAACACGATTTATTGTGAAGATAACTCGATATCCATTTACTTCCCATGAGATTTTCGGGCTTTTCTGATTTTTGAATTGATGTAGTTACGTACTCGTATTTGCACGCACTGATCAAATATTTAAAGTCATATTATTCAATCGACAAGTTTGTAAATGGTATTGGATAAATACATTTATATATTGAATACATACTTGCACGAATTACCATTTTATCCGTACGTATTTTAAATTGTAAGTATGCATTTTATTTGAGAATTCAAAATAATTATTTCACTGTAGTGAGCATAAGGAAAAATGTACCGAAAAATGATTAACGTTATTGTGATATTTATGGAGCACAATGTCTTTTAATTGATTTATTTTTGTTGACGCGATTTTGATAAAATGTTCTTATAACGATTTTAACTGATTTAAGATTTGATACAGATTTACCCCTTATAATCATATTTATTAGTTAATTACCTACTAAATTAAATTATTAAATTATTATTGTTTTATAAAATTAAAATGTTAAAAACGGCATATAAATGAATACAACACTAGTTATACAAATCGATTAACAAAATATGTTCACCTCCTTAAATAATCCATTTATTCAAATGTTGAATATTGGAATTTTTAAGTATATTTAAAGACTACAATTTTAAATACTTAGATTTTTATACTATTTAAGAAGTTTCCGAGATATTATATTTTATAACGTACCTACCTATTAAGAATAGTAATCCCTTATAATTTTGTGAGTAATGAATCCTTATTTTCTAACGTTAAGATTACCCTGTACTAGTTGTACTATATTTTAGATATTTTATTGTAAATAACGTAATTACGAGCTGTACATGTTTATGTAAAAATGGACCCAGCCCGTCAAATTAATAAATAAATAAATAATGGTTTAGAATCAAATATATAACAGAATAGATGCTTAGAACTTTATTCAAGTTATTTAAATGGGGTTTATTTTCAAGTTATTTTAAGAAAATATTTATAGTATTTACTTATACCTAGTTGATTGTAAGAATATTTCTTCTTTTAAAAGTATTGTTATTATAAAAACAACTAACTACAAAATCGAACTAACCACAAAAAACATACAAAACGATATATTATCACATGATGATTATAAGACACAAAATTATTCGGGTTTTGGTTAAAGCGGGTGTTATAAAAAAATATTATTTGGGTTATTTAGATTTTAGGTGTTTGATTTTTAAGGGTTTTTAGGGGTGTTAAGGGTTCAATTTAATTCATTAATAAAAAAAAAAAAACTGGAATGAGAATGCTTTGTGAATCACATTGTATCATATTATATTATTATGCATACTTTATATAACTATATATTGTATAGTTATCGTTGTTTGTTTAGAATTATTTGTCAACTATTATAAGTTATGACTTGTCATTACTTTTAATTGAACAATTTAAAATTTTAATATATCCTCCATAGGTATTAAGGGAAAGCAATTGAAACAAGCGATCGATACTTGGTTTTCTGTATCTGTTCGTGTTTTTTAAAATAATGAATACCATGTATCATTTAATTATTTTTATCAACAAAAATGAATTTAAAATTCATAAAAAAATTACAGAAAAAACCACTCAAAATGGCACAAGTTAGGGACACAAGTTTAAAAATAGTAAAAAATATTTGTGTTAGTACTTCTCTGCTTATTCATTCGTGTCAAGTGTAAACAATAAGACAATATAGTGCAATTGTGCATATAAGGATATATAAGGATGTATTAAAAAAATTGCATTAAAAAACATTTAATTTTATAGAGTACTAAATAATAGCTAAAATTAATTAATTTTCTCAAAGTAAATATTCAGTTATTCAACAATTAAATTTAAATTATTTTTCAATCCATTATACATTATTTAGGTTGACTAAAAAAGTATATGAAAAGATCCATTAAAGTAAATAATTAGACTGAAACTAAATATTACGAAATCGTGGCGTAGAATTTATAAATATTTTGAAATTTATATTTAAGATAGATCATAAATTAAAATATTATACATTAAATATTAATATTTTATTTAAAATCTAACTTAAATGGTTTGATCATTTTTAATACAATATGCATGTAATTATCACCTTTAAGGTTTTTATGAAGATAAAATTATATGTATTTCTTAAAAGTATTATCAGTTTATAAGTATTGCATATTACGTTAAGTATAACGTTTTATTATTTTAAAAACAACATAATATTTAAAATTATTTATATAGGTTGTACAATTAGGTATGCGTATTATCTTGTAAAATACATTTGTAGTCAAGGAAATCTAGTGACGCTTCGGTTTTTTTTGTTTTTCTATCATATTCTGGTGAGATTATTTTAATTTTTGTACGCTTCTTAAATAGTTTATTAATTTAATATTAAATTATTTCAATAATTTGTTATTATACATTTTTGTTATAACAGCTACATACTTTATTTTCTGTTGTTATCTATTAAATATAATACAAATAATTGTACTGTAACAATTATAAATATCTTCAAACTTATTGTGATGTTAGCTAGACATTTTATTGAAGTATTTTTCTAACCTGTCCGTCCTGATCTTTGTCTGCACCAGACTGTAAGCCATCCCAAACCATGAGCAGACATGATCGGGTTTTCTCTACCTTTTCCGAGTCACCGCTCCAGCCTCGCAAATTACAAAATCTCTGAAAAATAAAATCAAAGACGAACAAATAGTATTATTTTTTTTTTTTTATAAATATTACATAGGTGCAAAAAATAGTTATTTGAAATAAAATAGACTTGAGACAACTGAAGCAAACTTCTCATTATTCTATAGATAGTAATATTTTGTATTTTTACTAAAAAATTAACCAACAAAAATTCCAACCTATGAAACTGAAGTTAGTTAGACAGTACATGATTAGATTAGATATGATTGACTTAAGACGATATATAAAATGGGGTAAGTCCAATGTCGAAAAAACTTAAAAGATCTGATAACATAGAAATAACTATAAACACAATTACAATTGGTGTTATTGTTGTTTTATTGTAATATAATACAACTATGTTAATACTAATAATAATGTAATAATAATTAGTAATATAATATATGGGGGATATATATATGTATATATATGGGGGATTAGCGAGGCGCGGTGGCTGCTACCAGTCACGTTCTGCGACTGAGAGTAAGCAACGATGCTACTACTAGATCCCGGATGGGTGACCGTGTTTTGTAGTAGTAAAAACCTTTCCGCACATACACACACGTGTTAAAAACCTACAGTACCCTTCACCACAGTTCCACCGGCTAATGATCTTAGTTGTCAAACCCTTAACTCCCCCCCCCCTAAAAAAAGAAAAAATTACTAATATTTATAAAAGTACACTGAACAGAATGCAAAGCGTTAACCAAAAAGTTTGAGACTATACTATGGTATTATACTGATGTTTTTTTTCCATTTCAGAGAAAATTCAATGAAATATAAATTCGAATATCACTTAAGCACATTAAGTATTTAAGCTTAAACGTTGACGTTTTAAAACATAAGTTATAACAATATAGCTATATCAAGCATCAAGCATCAAGTACCTACCTACTAAAGGAATCTACAGTTTCACCATCCTTCTTTCGGCTGCTCAATAATACATTTTGTTTTATGGTTTTTCAATTTAACTTTAAATGTTTTTTCTGTCTTTTTAAAATTTTATTTCTATTGCTCTTCCGCGTTTATCACCTTATTAGACGTAAGTTTATTCGTTTGTTTTAATGTTTTATGAATTATCTGAGATCATTGTCTTTTAAAATAATATAAATATTAGTACCTAAATAAATAAATATATGATAAAAAATAACCTACAAAATATTAATGTTACGAAATATTGTACGTTTTTCTCATTGATTTAATATATTACCTACAAACTAGCTGTTTTGCCCGGAGTTGACGTGCCAAAAATTTGTATTTTTTATAAATATATTTGTAAAAAAATGTATATGCCACATTTCTACTAATTCAATAGTAATATAATATGTAACCTATGGCAACCATTTAAATAAACAAAAAAAAATATTCTTTTTTCATGAGTTGAAAAAAATACGCGCGTGTTATCCTTTAGTAGCTACCCATAAGGGTTGAAAAAATAAGCTATAAACACTCCCAAGTATCAGGAAATCAATTTCTATAACTATTATTGAAAACGGTCCATTGGTTTTTGAGTCTAGTTTACTATATCTAATACAGGTATCTAAAAAGGCATATTAGTAATTTAACATTGTTCCGAGTATTCTAAAAATAAAGAAATATGCACAGAAAAATAGTTTTAGTGTGTATAATTATTGTACGAACGAATTTGATAGGTAAACATTAAGAAAGTTTGTTGTACTATTTTATGTTTGGTACTAATTTAAAAACTTTCTTTGTCTCCAAATAAGTTTATTCAAACAATTTTAATTAATCGACGCTCTGTAAGATAATTTCTAAGAAATATTGGGTTTTCTATTATAATTAATAAGGCATTGTGGCAAAAGTAAGTTTAAATCAGTTCTTTAGTAATTTGTTTTAATTTTTAGTTTTTACGTTGTATTTTAAGTGAATTAAAACGATATACATTTTATAGTCTTTATTAAGTACAAGTATTTATTTTAAACACAAAGCAGTGTGAATGATTCTCTAAAATGGCGGTGTATTTAAAATCAAAGTCTTCGTTTCCCTTTGTCTCGTTTATCGAATGGTTATCTTATCCCATTCAATTCAGTCTTTTTAGTTTGGCATCACTAAACTTAACGGTTTCCATTTTAAAACATTAATGGTATAAAAATTAATTTACAAATGCAGTCATGTTTTCACTACTATCAACAACTAACCATATATTATTTTAATGAAAATATATTATGATATTAAAAGTTTATTTTTTTTTTCAATTATATAAAATTTATATTAATTTGTTTATAAATGCATTGAGGAAACTACAATATACAGTCGCTTTCAGTAACTCAGAGTTCAAGGGAGAAAAAAATTAAATTGTTATTGCTATTATTAATGTTATTACTAAAAATGTTGAGATTCCAAAATCAATTTAGAGCTATGGCGTTTAAAGAAGAATTTTTTATCCAAGATATCGAGAAAGATCGACTTACCGAGAGTCGATAGTATAATATAAAAACCATATTATATACAAGGCGATTCACCACTTGAAGATAATACTTTCAAATAGTTAGGTTGTTTCTATTATAAAATAAGAAAACGTCATGGTCTTTAAAGTAGAGAACTCTCTCTAAAGGTTTATTATTAATGAAATAGATGTAAGATATAGTAAAACGGGAACGATTGAAAGACATTGATTTAAATTTATTTACATTGAGGGCGAGGTTATTATTGTCACACAATTGAGTGCCTTTAAATCAAATTGCAGAACATCAGCGTCACTGGAAGATTTAGCAGTAGGGAACATTTTAAGATCGTCGACAAATAAGAGCATATTATTATTTGAATACCAGAAAGAATTACTATTGATGTAGATGAGAAATAGGATTAGACGCCAGATGAGATCATTGTGGCACATCATTAGTTTGTTGAAAAGAATAAGAATTTTTATTTTTTACAAGTTGTGAACGATCAGAAAAATATGAAGAAAGCCATGATAGCGGTGGGTCAGCCAAAAGTGTAAGCTCATTTTTTAAGGAAATGTGGCCAAAAGTATCAAAGGCTTTAGAAAAGTCAGTTTAGATTACGCCGACTTGGTGGCTTCAAAAGCATAATTTATAAACTGAGTGAAAACTAATAAATTAGTAATTGTTGATTTAAAGCTTCGAAAACCATGTTGCTCATTTATTATTTTAGAGTTAAGAGTAGGAATAATTTGTTTAGATACTCAATCTTCAAATAGTTTAGGAATTAATAAAAGCATAGAAATGGCATGATAATTAATTACATTAGAAGGATCAGAACTTTTGGATAGGGGGTACTCTACTAGATTTCTAGAAATCAGGGAAAATACCAGATGCAAGCGACAAATTAAATAGGTGATCTAAGGAGTAATAAGAACAAATAATTTTCAACGCTGCAAAAATTTATTATGAATTAAGTCAGAGCCAGTAGAAAGTTTATGGTTGATTGAATTTAAGGATTCGAAAACGTCAGACAAACAGATCGAGCATGAAGATATAGGGAAATTGAGAAATGGAAAATAAGTATTTATTTTAATATTATATTATATTATTTATCGATTATCAGGTATACACCCATTTTGCATTGACTAATTGTATTTAAAAAACCTCTGGTCGTTCAAATTGAGATGCCCGAGGGCAGTTGAAAAAACATTTAATATAACTAATTTTAAAAATAATTGAAATAGTGTTCTATATAGTATAATATAATATTTATTGTATATTATATTATATTATATAAGCAACAACGATGTAGAACCATGGCAACTATTTTGTATTCGGATTTTGATCTAAAAGTCTCCGTAATTATAAAAATCTTTAAAATGTAGTTACTATAAATATGTATTGGATAAATATAGATAAATAATTATAAACTAAATTAAAAAATAATATTTTTGAGAAAAAATATTTCACCGTAATTCAAATTTGAAACGTTCATAAAATACCGTTATAATGAAGAAAATGTCAAGATGTTTTATATGATAATATTTATTTTTAATATTCAAAAAAATAAATTTAATTTCTTTAAATTGTTCAACATATTATTTAATATTCTTTCTTTACCTTAAGGAAATTATTGATAAGATATCAAAAAAACTTTTCTATAAGATGACATTTTTAGTCAACCCTAATACTTTTTCTGTTTGTCAGCAGTCTCTAAATGTGTAAGTGTTGAACAATCCTAAAAAAGTTTTTCTTAAATATATTAATTTGAATCTATTTTTTGATCTATATTCTATATGACTGTATATAAGTTATACGAAACTTCCAAAATTATATATAATGGTTATAATATTATTTATTTTGGGTCATCCGACATAATTAAAAATGGAACACTTTGCAAAACTATCTCCGCTCAAAAAGTAATAAGTATGTTAATTAGGTGAAGCGTTTTAATATACCTAACATTTTTAATTCAGACAATAGTTTGATAATGTTTTATTTCGGTGTATTGTATATATTTAGTTTCAAAGCTAATTGAAGATTTTACCCCAGTTCACATCAAAGTTTTAAGTTTCTCTACCTACAACCTACTACTGTGAATTAAATTAAATTATAATTCAGCTCTTAGATTTATCTGATGATTGCGGAGACCAGTTACTGACAAGGGTTTAAGCCCGTTTAAATTACCATTGTTGATATATATATTCTATATCTCTAACATGATATGCCAGTAAAATGTATGAATATAGAAGATTATAATTAAGCGAATAATGTGTTACAGGAAAACATTTTTGATAATCATCATAATATTTGTGCATACAACTAAACTGGTTGAAAAACAAAAATTGTATTCATTTTTAAAACGATGACAAATAAATAGAGACAAAAAGGGGAAACTTGGTTTTGATAAAAAAACATACTTAGAAGAAAAATTGTTATCTAATTATAAATCTAAAAAAAGTCTAAAATTCAAAGTGTCTATAAATAACTCAAAAAGAGCTCAAAAATTATATCATGTCTAAAATATGCTATAACAAATATATGGTAAAAATCTCAATTAGGTGTCTACGGTTACTAATTTTTGGGCTACAACGAAAAAATAAAATTAGATTTTGTCGTAAACTGATTTTGCGTAAAATATTCCTATTTTTGTTGGTCTTTTCCTATGACTTTAAAAAGTACTGCGAATTTGAACTTTTGACCCCACCAAAATATCAACTAGATCTAATTTTTTTTCAGAAATACCCTTCAATATTCACCATTTTCTACTTTTAAAAAGTGAGCTTAGGGTCTTAAACATTAGACAAAATGGTTTAAATTTAGACCTCGCCTGCAATATAGCTGCAAATGGTCACTCTTACTCGGTGTGCTGTTTTGACGTGTTTATTATTGTTTTATTTCTTTACGAATACGTTATACTCATACGAGTGTAACGTACACACCTTATACGAATTGACCAGGACGAATAACACCATTAAAAACACTAAATCTGCCCTAGTATAATAAATACCATGTACGTTCTCGTCACGCCCTTACGAATCCATTAAAAACCCATTTATCACGGAGCACATACATAAGTATGAGACATCCACTGTATTATGTATATGTATACACATTTGAACGATTCATCGATGCGTTTCCAGTCGATCGGGCCATTGTCACCGAAATCCACAAGTGTTTACTACAATAATTACGGGGTATGGTCGTAAAGAGAGATCGAGAGTGCACCAACTGTAGCTTACGTACATCGCATTCGCACAGACGTTTTTGCAGCGCAGTTTTGCGTGTTTAGATCATTAATCTTGTTTTGAACGACGACAGCCGACCCGGCATTAAGGGCGGGCCCGAGCAGTCGAATTTACACGTATACTGCCCAGAAAAGAGGTTTCGCACCCTAATGCGCGGCGTCGAGGACGCCCCCTCCCCTTGGAAATAAATGACATTAACCACCGACGGACGATTTAAAGATGCCGATTTATGTTATGACAACAATAATAAATAATGCCCTCTCGACGAAATCATTTCGTCTGTGTTGTAACACCGAAAATCCTATAAAAATATTTGCTACACCACAATAATAATAATATAATATACTGCAGATGGTGACAAATTATTGAACATTACTACGCTTTTTCATTTGTTGTTTTATTTTTTTTTCACATACAATTATTTGACGACGTTGAACAGGGCGTATGAATGCTTTTAACGAGTAGGTTCTTTTATTTTCATTTTATTTTTGTTCTGTTTTGTCGAGTTCAGCGTTTGTCCCTCGGTAATTCTAACTAAATGATCAACAAATAATATGGATGAAAAAAAAATGTATACAATATTATTAATAGTAATAATAATAATAATAATAATAATAATAACGATAAACTGTTATTTTTTTCTTTTATCGTTGATTTATAAGTTGTGCCGCTACGTATTTTTCACCATTCTCGATCTTGCCGGAGAAATTTAAAAAATAAGTATTGTTTATCGACGCATTCACGACTGGCACTGCGTGAAACGAAATCGTAAAGAATGAATTCCGCGTTGCTCACATACACGCGTGCAGGACGTTTCCCCGCGGACTTTTTTTCCCGACAACAATGTAGTACGCTCATTCGTCGGAATTGGTTTTCGATATAAGCCAACCTCGCTCAAAGCTTACCGGAGTGTAATACTGTTCACGTCAGCTGTGCAACAGTACCTACCCACCAGCCACATACAGCTTTTAACATAGGTAGTACACTGTACGCGGTTAAATTGTTTATTTACTACCAATTTTATTGTTGCCTTTATCGCAAAACTCGTGTACGTTTTATATGTGCTTGCGTTTAAGCACGACGTCAATTCGTGGTCTGTCCATAAGCCCATATGGTGTGGAGGGGGGGGGTGCTCAAATAATGTATAAATACTGGAAAGTCAATTTTTCTGGTTGTAAAAATGGACAAATCTTTTCGTTTTAATTACCTATACACATTGTGAATCACCAATCACGCTCACCCTCATTTATTCTTTTAGTAATTAATTTATTCAAATCCGGTGCTCGGTGAATCAACCTGTATATAGTATTTAAAAAATTATTGCTTAATTTTTTAGTATTTTTTTAACATTTGCTTATTATTATCCGGACAATGAGAAGACGATTTCCGCTCTACTTTCCAAAAATGTTTTGTTTATAATTGTATTTAAAATAGTTTATGAAAATTCTTAGTTGGTTATAGATATAATATAATATAATTTATATATATTATATATCCTATTCCTAGAGTTTGTTTTTTCAAAGTTTAAAAAATAGTCAAGTTATTATAAAATTATTTATTTTTAAAAAGTTAGCTTTGTTTAATTTAGGCATGTATTCATAATTTGCTATTTTTGTATTTTTCAGAAATTTTATAATTTGTACAAGATAAGACACATCTGTGTCACCTTTAGATTGATTCAGGATGTGTTTACTAAAATACGTTATTTGCTTGGTAAAATAATCAGAGCAGAAATCACAATCGAGCTTTTAATGATCTGCTATTCCCGTGCTGAGATAACAACAAGGGTTGAGAATAATTAGTATGTTACAATTTATAACAATCGTTTTACAAATTTCAGTACCAAAGTCGATTAAATCAAATTAAATAATGTGAAAATTATCTACTCGTTCTAAATAACAAATTCCAAAACAAACAATTTTCTTTCAACAATAGCTTGAATAAAATGTAATGACTTTTAAACAAATATATGTGTTTTTTTTATACTTTGTCTTTAAACCGAAACTGTTTGAAGTACCTCTAATAACCATTATATTACAGTTGAGAGAAAAATTGAACTATATTTGATAGGTTAACATTATTTTAAAAATAGTGAATAAAATAAATAATTACAATTGGTGGTTACCAATAAAAGTCAAACAATTTTATGATTTGTATTTTTTTTTTATTTTTCTCGAGTAGAGATTTTTTTCATTCTGCTTGATTGCTTATTTATTATTTTACCTTTAACACGTTACAAGTTTATTTAAAAATTTCAAAGTGATTGAATTTTCTCTTTTCAGACATCCAAAAAATCGTTAAAAACCATAAATGCGTGGGAGTAACGTTCAACGTTGTTTACTTAGCTTGACAGACAGTTTCAGTGAAACAGTCATGATTGTGGTAAAGGCTAAAGGGCGAAAATGAAAGAAAATAAAAATCTACAAGATGTCTCAGAGATTAAATGCTACGAGGGAGATGATAAAAAAAAATAAAAATACTTTAAAAATAAATGTGAAACGACAAACATTTTTCTGGTTATTATGATACAGATGGAAGGATTTTTATTTTAATATTGTCTTTTATGTCCTACAGCATATCTTTTTTTTTTTAATGTCATTCTTTGAGCGGTATTAAAATACTTTAGGCATTACTACGATATAATTAAAAATCCAAACATAGCAGTTACTGTGGTTAAGCTGTTTTTTTTATTTATATTTACAATATTTTTATGTTTTAAATTTTTACTTGTAACATATATGTAATGTAATATAAAACTATCTGAAAAATGTAATATTGTAAGTTATAAGTTATAAATTGAATTTAAGAACAAATATCACACGTTGTTTTATTCAAAATGTATTTCATGCTGTCACCTGCAGTTGTATGTCAATATTATGTAATACCAATATAAATTTAATGAATCACAGATTATGTATAAAAGACGATTCAATGAAATATATTATTTTATATACTTTTATATTTGTGTATTAGTAAATTATTAATATTGAGTTATTTAATATGTTGACGGACAATGCCTTGACATTTTCTAAAAATAATAAATAAATATCATGTAACATATTAAATAACAATAATACATAATAATAATTAATAACACTTACTATTTAGTTTTTAAAATGTATATATTTAAAATAATAGCAAATGAAAATTAGGCCATGAAACCAGAAGTTATTGATCAAAGAGGTAAATTGATAGGTCGCAGATCTATCAAATATTATTCAATTGCGATCACACTCGAAATGGAAATAACATTTGGGCTGGTATAAAAACAAGTAAAATCTATTTATTTGATTTTCTATGGATATAATAAACAGAGTAGGTAGGTATCGAGAGTTATAAATTACAATTAAGAAGCACAATAATTATTTGATGCTTCATAAAAGATAACGTTGTATAATATGAAAAGTCATGATAAGTTAAGCTGGTAATTAGCTTCTAAATAATTTGTTATAAATCTACAAACATTTTAATAAATTATATTCTGACTATAATATAGTGATCACTTCGATGAATATTTTGATTTTACAATTATGTGAAATTTACAATTTTTTTTTTCATGTGTCTGAGTTAACCTTAAGAAGTAGTAAAATATCATCAAACCTAAATTTTGAGGATAGTTTTTACTGTTTCTAGTATATAATTGTATATAGTTGGTACTTTCAGGGGTCAAAAGTAAAAAAAAAAATGCTTTGAATTTGACCCTTTCAATGATACACTCGAAGTCTACAATACAGCAGAGTGACTCCCCCGGTTTTTATTGTTACAGTTATTATTTTCTTTTAGTTATAACTCTAAGTCGCTAACCGTACCATACAGATAAGACCATCTTCCTACCTTCCCTATTGTTGTGTATATTTATTATTTATGATAGTTATATGTCATGGCAACCCTACTACTAAACTCTGAGTGTTTGACATTGATCATAATATAATGGTTGTGCCTACAAGTGTCAAGATCTACATAATATGTTCTGTGTCACAACTCACAGATACGGGCTTTTGGTAAGGTGGAAGAACATTAATACCTTTTACATTATTATAAATTAATAAAAAAACTAAATGTTTAAAAAATAAACAGTAACCTATAATTGTAAGTAAAAACCATTAATACCATAATACCTAAATAATAAATGAATATATTTGATAAATAATCACTAAAAAAGAACCTATATTACATATTGTAATTGGATGCACACACTGAAAAGTTTTTAAAAAGGGGGTGCATAATGGGTATTGTGCAAAATAATTAAATTAATTTATTGTTTTGTAATATGTATAGTAATAATACTTATATTGTGTTACTTTATATATTATGTTTAATCCTCAAGATCCGCTATAATAGCCGGTGTATTACCTCGAAAAGATTTATGAATATTTTGATTTCAGGCATTAATATCCATCCGAAAATAAACTAAAAAAACCCAAAACCGTTTATTGGCGACATTAACGAACAGCTTTCGAGTGCATAAAAAATATTAATGAAAATAAACGTAAAAGAGTTTTAACTATATATACCTACATATATGTATGCATATGTAAAATGTATAAATTGTCATGTGCCAATTGCAAATCGAATTTTACGTTATTATCGAACAATTCGTCGTTAGGTCACGCGTGCATTTTGCATTATAAATTGTGTTGAATTCGCAAACGTACAGCCAGGCGGTTAGCACTAGGCCGCGCTTCGCCCTCACTATCGACGTGTACGATTCGGAATAATATTATGTAAATTGAAAAGCGCCCGCGAAACGGACTTGGTAGGCTCGACGTTATTCAGAATATTATGAAGTAGTCGACTCTTATACAATTCAAACCGACATCATCCGGTATAATATTATCTGCCAGCCGTGTAACGTTTATTTCCTCGGGTATTGTATTCATTTCCATGTTATATGCAAATAATATGTACGTTAATAACAAAAATCCATAAAATAAGATTGTGTAATTTATTTTGTAACAATTATATCTACCCGACGACTGTCTACCGCACAAAATCATCGCAGGAATTCCTCGCCAACAGGCCGTTTGTTTTAAAAAGGAACGATACTGCTTCCAGGCAAATCACTTCGAACTCCTTTCATGCCATTGCATTACAATATAAATGTCACGTACACAAATAATTACAAACAGATATTGAACGAAAACTTTATTTTCATCAACAACTCTTAAGTTAGATCTCGAACTCCAGAGAACAAAATGTAAACTCTCGTATATGCATATATATATATGTATAAGCTACATAAATATCGCTTAACCGTTCTGAATTTTTATACTTAATAATTATACTTTTCTCAACATTATTTAGTAAATTTATCCAAACTATCAACTGGTGTGTTCTCGAGACATGTACCTATGCTATTGGTCGGATTGGACTCCTATATCTTAACCTTATTCGAGTTATTATGTTATTGTTTGACGGATGTTGGATTCCTAAAATGTCTGCAAAATACCATTTTATTTGAAATTATATATATTTTAATAATACATGGATTTACTCTACATGACCAGAGTTATTCCCAAAAGTATATTATATATTATGTATTGAGTATTTAATAGTTGTATTATCAATATATTCAGATATTCTGCTCTTTCTGAGCAGAAATATAGCTTTAATACAGATATCGCTATAATAAAACGTATTTTGTAGTAGGTACTCATGTTTTTTTTTTAAACAAATTATTTCATAACTACAATTTAAGGTTTTGTTAAACTATTTTTATTTTTATTTACTCTCATCTTTCGCATTCAAACATCGTGTAATTAGTACCTCTGTATAATTCAATTTAATACTTTGTAATACTTGCTATGTTTTCTTAAGTGTTTCAAAGAAATTAAAGAAATAAGATTTTAGTATGAGAAAACTGTTTAGAAACTAAACAATAAAACAATTAAATTGTTATTTGTAAGATTAAGAATTTCGTAGTCTAATTACTATTGTTTATAAAGGTTTAGTATTTTCTTATGGCGTTTTATGCAAATTATGATATCTTGAGCATAACTTGAGATTATAATTAATGTTTATACTAAAGTTTACTATTTATCAGCCTCGACAAGATTTTTAAAATGAGTTCTAATATGATCTGTTTTTTGAGAGATTTTTGAGTTATTCAGTTCTTAAATTGTATTCTGTTAAATATAAATATAAATATAAACTTTCACATTCCAAGTGTACTAAAGTAATGATAACTAGAACTTATAAATAAATACGTTAATAAAAAAATACTGTAAAATGTATATAGCCCGGGAGTGTTATTTATTATTAGGTAGCTTACAGGTGGGAAGAGAGGCTTAAGATAGTTGTTTGAAAAGAAAAATATATAACGACAGTAATGTGAATGTGTGGAAAAGTTAGATAAGTGATGGCGATGTGGTTTGACGAAAGCGGATTATTTTGAAAAGAATAAATGTATAAGTAAAATGAACAATATACAGTAGGTTTATAAAGTTATATATGTAAAGAGTAAAGTTGGTGAGCAAAAAAATTGGATACTCCGTATAACGATTAACGGAATATATTTATAGCTTTGCATAATGCATACTATATACACTATACAGTGAAAATCACTTTTTACGTTTTCAAATTCGAGTGAGTCATTAGAATAAAAATATTTTTAAAAAAAACTTGGACAGAATGTATTCACTGTTTTTTTTTTTGTAAGTTTTTCTTAATTATTAAGAAAAGTACAGACATTTTACTATTTTTCCCTAAAGTACCAACTAGTACAATTTTTCTTCAAGAAACCACCTTCAAAGTTTAAGATTGAATTAAATATTCTACTCCAAAACGTGATTACTGATACACGCATACCCACACACATCATTGTAAAACCAATAAACTCCACTTAGACATTAAAACAATTTGATTGTTGTTAGTTTTTGATTTAGATTACTTTTTCAATCTAAAGGATAGCCGGGTTTTACTAAAAGGGGTTTTGTAAGCACTTCATTAACAATTAGTGAGGAAACACAAAATATGTTCGTATATCGCGTAATTTATTGGAGGTGATAGTGTGTGGGTCTGATTACCTCCGACTTGTTGGAAGTAAACCAAGTTTATTATTTATTGCGATACAATTGGTTAGAAAATTTCAGGAAAATTTGAAACTGTAACGAAGGTCTAGAAGAGCACACATGCTACAAACGTGATTTTCTATTACCAAAACAAAAATATATTCGATTTGAAGAGATATGAGACATGCGTTCTTCAAGTCAAACTTCCATTTTTAAAACTTTAGTACATTATTATTATTATTTCAATACAAATATGGCCACGCTGCACATGTTTGAGTTGAATTTAAGATGGAATCTTGGGACGTGTTCAGCTCAAATGGCTGCAGGATACGAGGAGAATGTCCGCAATACGTAAATGTGAAATGTTTGGGATGCCACATATGGTAGATATATTATAGATGATGTATAATAAATAATAAGAATCCGTAAAACTATAGTATAAATGCATTACATTTTATTCCAAGTATCCTAAACTTACAGCTTGAGAAAGATATTATGGATGGAAAACAAAGTTACTCCGAGAATTTAGGTATAGTTTTAAATTGAAATTCTATGTAATTTAAATAAATTCGTAGAACATGAACCACTAAAGTGAACATATTAAAACACATATTAGTGTGTCATATTATATTGCTTTTAGCAAGCTTAATCGAGCTGTTAAAACATGCTTCTGTATTGCATTGATAGTGAGTAGTGACTCTGAAAAAAGTAGTTTTTTTGTAAGAAATAGGTTAACAATATCTATGTTTTATCAAAAGTTTATTTTTTGCTATAACCATCTATATTGATCTTTATTCACATCATAAAATCGGTTTTTTTTTAAAAAATTAAAACAGTAAATCAACGATTAATATTTGAGACACAACAAATTAAATATCAAAATGAATATTGAAAAATATCAAAAATGTTTAAAAGTTTTTAAATAAATTTATTTATGCAATAATAAAAAAACTTAGTACTGCTGTGGAAATAATAAAATAATAAATATTTTTTAAAATGTAGTTAAATAATACATTTTTTTTTCTTTATTTAATCAAGATTTCTTACGCGAAGTTCATATAAAATAAAAAAACTATAGGTACTATACATCGTATCCTGTCATTTCATTTATTATTTTAAATTTATTGTGTAAATAGTAAGTATACTTACTAAAATTAATAATTTCGGTGTGGTTCAATAAATTTAATTGGTTTTACAATAATGGGTTTTTTTTAGTATGTCTGTTAAAACTTTTCAAGTAGAAAGAGTGTTTCTAAAGTTTCATAATATATAGTCCTATATTGATTGGAAAATTCTGCACAAATAGTACTTTAAAGAGGTAATTTTTGTAATTTTCTTGTGGTTTATCAGGAAATTGCAAAAAACTACCGTAAAATCACCGATGCGCGTTATTTGCTCAGGTGTTCCCAGATTCATGATGGATATTTTATAATTTTACTTCAGAAATATTTGTCTATAAGATAAACTTTTGAACATAAAATTATTATGAATATTTTCTTATTACATATGAAATTTTAAAATTTTAAAATACTTGTCGTATTTCAGTAATTGACTGATTTAAATATTATTACATATTCATTTCAAAGACATTTGAATTCAATACAAAGTAAATAATATCGGACTATTTTAAAATATTTTAAGCATTTTGACAAACTGTTTATTTGTGATCGTTTAAAACTTGAAAATGTTTTAGTGAGGTTCTAGTGAGATTTTTTTTTAAGTAAATATAATAATAATACACAATTGTCAATTGACTTTCTCCCCAGGTTAATGAACGAAGAATAGTGCTTAACGCCTAATTCTCAATGCATGTACCCTGTACGTACTTTCGATTTTTTTTAATTAAATAAACACTGTACTTTATCAGTTATTTTTTCCAAGAAATAGTAGATACATTTAGTGTCATAAATCCAAGTGATGAAAATATATTATTATGCAAAACAATGAATTATTATAGTGTACAATAGATTAAAAAATAGTTATACCTATAATAGAATCAAAACGATCAATCCATAATTAAATTAATTTCTTTTGTTGGTTTAAACCGTTTTAAAAATTTTATTCTGCTATACTTACCTAGTTCTTAATTCCGGATTAACTCAAAATATATAGTTTTAATATTCAAAATAATTCAGCAGCACAACAATGCAAATTTAAATCTTGAACGGTGTCACGAACACGTCATATGAGAATGCACTGTTGTAAGTATTTACACTATAATACGCCATGTTACTAACGCAAACCTTCGTGTTAACAATGTACAACTCTTATTGTAGTCATCATACGTGATGATATTGGTTTAGTCTAACGGCATAAATTAAAAGTTGAAAAATTTAACAGCAATCACTCACTTCGATGGCGATCTCGAAGTCTTTCTTGTCGATAGTGCCGCTGGAGTTGACGTCTGAAACACATCAAAAATAACGGTTAATAACCGTCCAATTACATCGGCCAAGTGTTTGACAGTTATACGATAGCACATAGACGTCGTTATGAAAGATGACGAAGGAGAAAAATTTTCAATTCCCGGCATCGTATTTGGGAACAGCTGGAGGATACGACCGTGCACGAACTTGGAAAAAATGTCTATCAAAATTATATAGAAAAACGATTTTATATTTGGTTCGCGATTAAACATTTTTTTTATCAATATACATTTTTAATTTCCAGTGTTTTTTTAATATAATTCACTCTGCAGGTATTTTTAAAAAAAAAGTTCAATTACCAATATTAAGAATCGGATGTGAAAGGAAATAATTCCTTAGCTAAATAACTATTAATAGTGATACAAGCTATAGTAGGTACTGTGGAAATTATGCCATATAGGAAGTCTCGTTACTCAATAACTAAACGTATATCACTGGGTTAAAATTAAATACTATCAATAACTTAATATGTTAATTTGATTACATTTAATACTACCGCTATTGCAGTAATAAATTTATTAATATCACGTGATCAATTGTGTCTGTTGAACGAAACATCAGCGGAGACATGAATAAATTAAACGATTTCACGGAGGAAAAAATACCTAAAAGCAACAATAGGCAATTAAACATGAAAATATAATTTTAATAGTTTTATTATACTATAATCAATAATGGTATTGGTGACCGAGGCATTGCAAGTAGCAACGGACAAACACAACAGGTATATAAAACTATAAAAGGTTTCTTATACGGACTTTACATAATAATATTATAGAAACATTATCATAAAACCTTCAAAACAATAAATGTGTTCAATTAATATTTGTTATTTTATATTCTATCTTTTATGATTTAAGTACCAGCGTATATTGTCTAATACTATATTTATACGAGAATAATTGTTAATTAAGTTCGTCATATTTTATAGTGAGAATGATTTCACTAAGAATTTATTTCTGAAACTATAGAACAATTTTATATTTAATCCACTTTAAACTATATAAAATAATAAATTCTATGTTTTCGATTTTAGATCAATTTTTAGAAAAACTGTAAAAAACTAAATTGAAGTAAGGTACCTTTTATAATATTTCAAAAATATTTTCCAATATAATAAGAAACATAATATATTAATGAAAAAACCAATAGATTTAATATAATATATTGTGCTATATAGAATTGTTCAAAATGTCTTTCAAACATTTAAAATATAATTTGAAATAGAGTCTTGATGTAAGTTTAATAATGTAATCTAATTAGGTTTGATAATATATTGATAATCAATTTTTGATGAATCAATTATAAATACGGTGTACGTAAACATCTGAATCTAATAATTAAATTAACATGATAGGTATAACGCGTAATATAATATTGAAATAATTACATTTAGCTATTTAGAGCTCATATGAAACGAGAGACATGTTAATTTATTAGTAATTATTAGGGTGCTGATTTAAATGCTTTAGAAACAAAAAAATGCCTTAAAAATATAATTTAATGCACTAAAAAAAAAATAATAATAATTAAAAAATGCCTTAAAAACCTAAAAATGCACTAAAACTGTCAAAAATGCAAAATAAAAGTTTCATTGTTTAATTCTTTGAAAAATAAAAATAATTTTGTGCTTGGAAAGCATTGTTTTAGGACGTTAAAAAAATGCAATTTGCATTGAAATCCGCACCCTAGTAAGTTATTATTTTTAATAGTGTTTATGGTTACTACAAACCCATACTACATTATGTATGATATGTATAATATGGAGTATTTTATAAAGTGTATATTATACTAAATATTATTAATTTTTGTAGTTATTTTATTACGTATTTTGTTGAGCAATGCAAGTTTAATATTATATTTTGTCATTCTGATAAAACAAACAATTTTTATTTTAAAAACTGAACTTACAATTTATATATATTACATTGTAATCCGTAATTAAACTGTGTAAAATATTTAGATCAACGTATTATGTTGAACAAGTATTTAATATTTTAATACTAGGATAGGTAAATGTCAAAAAAATTAATCACCAATCATTTTTTTTTTACTATTAAAAAGTTAAAGTTCGTTCTGTAAAAAAAAAAAAATATACAACTAACCAAACTAGTTTTTGAAATCAGTGATAAATTGTTACTTTAATATAACACGGTAGAATATTCACACTACACAGTACAGACTGCAATACCTACTCAATATTTTTACTGAATCATGTTCGTTTATGTTTAATATATTAGTTAATAAATGTATTAGTTTCGTTGCTTTTATGCATAAATTACTTTGCATAATAAATTAATAGATTTAAGAAAATAATAATGTGTATAACGTACCCTGTACACTACTAGTTAATAAACTAAGTGCTGAACTTTTGATGTTTGAATATTATAACTTTTTGTATGGTTTGCAATCCTTATAACATTTCTACGATTCTACTGAAAGTAGTAAAGTTTGAGGAGCAGCCTTCTACATTGTAGTATTTTATGGGGTTTTTAACTTTCTTTTATTCTGTCAATTTGCATTAATTATGAGTGTATACAATTTATACTACTATAGAAGAATATTGATATTAAATTGCTTTTTGTAATAAAAAAATATTATATATAAGATAATATAATATCAGTATTAATCTATCTGTTAATTTAAAAGAAGTGTAGTAATACATTAACGGAAAATGTGTTTTTTATAAACTGTTTTGTTCATAATTTTTGAATTATTATATAAAAAAAATATAGTATAAAACTTTTTAAATATTTATACTCCATTATTGAATATGATTGATCGAATAAACATTGAAAAGTGCTGTGTTCGCTAAATCGATATATTTTTTACTTTATTCTGATACTTAACAATTTCTATGTATTATTATTATTTTTAATACATCCGAAATAAGCAGACTAGGTATTTTTTTTTATTCCTCCCTCGACATAATTTTAGTACAAAATTGTTATCGTGCTAGTGTGTTTTCTCTGAGATGATATTATAATAAATTAGTTAAGATAACAGTGTACATTTATTTTAAAATTAACATAATTTAATCACGAGACATCAAAATAGCATCAAAATGTTTGTAAATATTGACCTATTTCTTCAACAAAAGCTGTTTAGCTACTGATAACGATAAATCTGTTAACCCAGTCCATTAATATCTTTTTGTTGGATTTTCATTGGCCAGCTTCCTTATGCGTTAGCCCAAAATTTAGTCCTTTGTCGTAACTAATATAATATGAGATCGTGAAATGAACCGGAGAGATGACGATATTCGAAAGTTAGCATCTCGAACCGGCGTAGAGCATGTAAGTACCGATAAAAACAGTAAAGTGGTCGAACGACTGCAAATAACGGACGACAGAAATAACAATATAACCGAACTGTATTCTAGACAGAAGTGACCTGCGAATACAACCAACAAAAGTTTTAAAAAAAATACTTGTGTAATAAATATTAAAAACAAGTGTTTAAAATAAAACTCAAATACTTTAACGGTATACATAAAATGCTTTCAAATATTAAAAAAAAGTTGTCACCATCATACACAATTGTTTTTTCGTGTCTAGCTAAAATAAGCTATAGTTTTGAGTTTCTTTTATTAAGTTTAAAAATAGATAGTTGCTTTTAAGAGAAGCAAGAACTTATGGTATAGAACTTAGTTTGTTTTAGCGTAATTAGTTTTACTCAGAGATATTCTCTAGAGCTTTAAAAATTGTTAAATTTACACTAATATTAATGACTCACACACAATCATAGTGCAACCCATTTAGATTAGACTAAGATTACAGTTGTATCATGAACGTAAACAATTGTGTCTAGAATGTAAACAGCAGTCCTTTGGTCAGCAATACGATATTATCTTTTTAATAAATTGTTTATTTTTGTGTCCTCGAATTAAGTTGTTCGTACAAAACTAAAATATAAATAGTTATTTAATACGTTAAAAAAAGAACTGTTCAATATGCGCTGTCATTCTTAAACGTTTGTACCAACGTTTTGTATTTAAAATAAATATTAAACACGTTTGGGAATAAAAGTGTTTAAAAAAAGTAATCGAGTACACGAAAGTACCTACATATTATTATTATTATTATGTAAATATTGCAGGTAGCGGTAATGCGGTATTCAAATACTTTTCAATGCTAGCTCCCGAGAGACGCTCCGAAAAACTGAGCTGGCTAACCGGAGCCGTCCGTCCCCGATGTACTTTCGGTAAATGTTGAATGTCCGACTCGTTGAACCAAACGTCCTTGTTCGGCCGAATCTCAGAGCGCGCATTCTCGACCACAGGGACAGTGGACCGTCGGTCGGGCGAGGATATAGCAGACTGCAGAGACCGTGCTCGACTGACCCGCGGCGAATCCTGCAAGACATATTATAGTGTCCAGCCCAGGACGGCCTTCAGATATTACGACGACCGCGTTTGATGCAGGATTTCGAAAAGATTCTATTCAGACTGCGACCGTATCACTCTCAGCCACTCAGCCACAGGTCTCGATTGAATTTATCAATGTCGCGAGCCGCGGAGACTATAATATATACCTACGCAATAACTTGAATTATTTTTAGCTCTGGGTGATTAGGTGACTTTATGCCTTTTTCAAATACTTCGTAACTTTGATTGTCTCGTTTGCGTATAGTGTTCGTAAAGTTTATAAATAATATATTATAATATGCAATAGACGAGGATAAAAAGTTAACATTTTATATATATACATATATAAACTATGAATGGTTATTCTGCAATAAATTAAAAAGTTTGTGCTTTTTTCATATCCGCTACATTGGTTATATTTATAAATAGCTGTTATCAAATATTACGTTTTTATGTTATTATTATGTTAAATATCTTATGAGTTTTGGAAAAAAAAATGGAAAAGTAATCATTTTTAATATATTTTGAAATTATTCAGCGAAAACTCCATAGTTTTATGTACACTTGGGAATGTGGATTATATTGGCAGCATAAATTTTACTAATAACAAATACTGCAAGTAAACAGGCAGATAAATAAATCTCTGGGGAAAGTTTCAATTTTATAAATCTTAAACTAACGCTTTAGTGTTTATACATAAATTATAGCATTTGGTTTACACAAGTTGACTATAGGTTTTTTTGTTTTTTGTTTTCTGTTTAACATTAAATACATTTAGCATTACCGTAAAAGTTTTGGAAATATTTTGGCAGTTATTTTTTATAGATAATCACAATACGTGAAAAATTACTTTTATTAACGACCATAATTTAAGTGATTTTCCGATTGATTCATAGGTATCATTATTATTTATTGTGTTTGAAAAGAAGCATTTTATAAATGAATAATGATAATTTTATTAATTTACATTGTATGTAGGAGCAATTACATAAAATAGAAATACTTAATAAATATCGAAGGAGTAACCGATAGTATTCAAATAATATTAAACCTTTTATCCAAATGAAATGTATACTTTAATATGCAAACAAAATACAGATTTAGTACAATGTATACTGTTGGAAAAAATCTCTCACATATTTTATCTTCGGGTGAATGGTGTTTTGAATAGGTTGGTATTAGATTATCATATATTTTTACACCGAAAGTAGCTATAATACGGCACTGATTCGCGATGTACGTAATATAAACACTACCTATTTGAAAAGTTTCTATAGGAGTTTTCACTACTTCTCACTAATTATAGGTTATTAATAGTTGATAAATGAATGCCCATTTGTTGTGATAATAATTCACTTATAGGTACTAATCATACTATTATGTACTTTATAAGCAGGGAGTTGGCGTTTGTACTTTATTAAGTATGTATTATTAAAAGTCAAAACAATTTCATCGTTTATAATTATATGTTACCTAGTTGGAAATTGTTAGTTGGATAAATATAATAAGAAGCGTGTATAACATGGGCAAGGCTTTATTTTTCAAGTTTCGTAAACACATTTTAACGTATACATGTATTATTTGAATATTCGTGTAAAGTTTATAATGTTTGGATTAATTTCCATAAGTTTTAATCTAAATTTAAACAAAATATTTATCAGTCGTAGACTTGAATGTACACCCACTTTGTAATGTTTAGTAAGTCCGTTTTTCGTATTATTTTGAAATATGTTAACGTAAATCAATAATGATAGGAATAGAAAAACTTTTTTTTCTGTTTTGTTTAAATTTTTTATTTTTATCTATTCGACTAGTAAATTTCAAAATAAATGAGGAGAATAACATCTAAAGCATTTATCATAGTGAAATATTGGCTTGGAATAAATAATGTAATTTTAAAATTTTAAATTATTTTGAATTTTTATTTTAGGTTCGGAGGATAAAAATCTTGTAAGTTATCTTGTGGTTTGGTATAAGCAAATTATTAGGTAAAATTATTAATAAAGGTTCAATAAAACGGACAGCCATTAAATACCTATTACTTAAATTGTGTAATAACTAATAAGTATTAATTTTTAGTCAGTACATTCCACATGACATTCCAGAACCTAGTTCGTATATTACTATTACAATAAATTAAATTAAATACATTTTATATTTTATTCAAAAATAAAAATATGTAATTTATATATAGGTACATCAACTTTCTGAGTTTTTACCTGACATGCTTTTTACTATACCTTATAGCATATCATATAATATTAGCATAAATGCTAATACTTTAAATTTAATATAGATTACATATTATACTTATATATAAAAATGAATGAACGTTTGGGCGTATGGACTTGAAGACTACTGAACCAATTGGCACCAGATTTGCACACAGACTCTGTGAGTGTTCTTTGCGTCGTGTTTCAACACGTGTCTCAGATTGCTATAAGGTGGCTCACACATGAATTTCTTTTTTGCTCACGAAAATCGAATAATTTTTTTGTTTGTATACACCAGGGTTATCATTGGTTACAAAAATAACATTTTAAGAAAACTTCTGTAGACTAACTGACATACTATAGGATTTTTTTTTTTAAATAAAAGAAAATAATATTTAATTTATTGTTTGTTATTCAAATGTACAACAAAAGGCAACGTTTGCACATAGTTTTAGCTTATAGACTCAAATACTACTCGAGACCACTTTTAACAAAAATTTCAGAAATTGTTTTTAGAGATATCAGGAAAGTTTAAAAAGTAGTTTGAACCACGTTCGAAAATGTACCAAATACTATATCAAATCCCCTACAGACCATCTCGGTTGAATTAGTTCACAAAGCGAGGTAGTACACCGATGCCGATTTGCCCGTGATCTACACTAAAACCGAGATACACTGATATAGTGCCGTATTTTATGTTTGATAACGTTTTTCCGGCTTAAGTCGGGTTGTACCTTAGTACAGCTAGTTACTTAAAAAAATATACATAATATATTAAGATATACAATTTCATATCGTGTATGCGCCTGACATTATTTTTAACTTAATATATATATTTTTTTATCTCTTAGGCGGCACCCTAAACTAGTAATTGACTTATTTCACGTCCATAAAATATATATTTTACTTTTAAATCTAGAATTTTAGAGGATCTAATATAATTTAATTTTAAAAGCAGACACGTATAGTTACTTTAGTTGGACATATTTATTAAGATACAATGTATTACTGTATTGGAGAGGTTGTCCTTTATAATGTTTTGAATAAATTACATTTTTTAGTCTTCTATACACTAAATGAGTTTTAGAGTTGTTTTGAGAGAAAATGTCTTTATATAAACATATCGGTACTTCATTATACAGATATTTACGAATTATAATGATGTATATAGGTAGTTACTTATTTGTTATCTAAATTGAGTTACATGGAGTGAATTGAGTAATTATATTATAAATATATAAAAGTAGTGAAATTCAATATAACTCCTAGTGAATATGTACATAAAAGTATAAAATTATCCTATATCTGCAAATATTATTTATATTTTATTGGGTTATTTGTTTACTTTATACTATAAAAATTGTTCTTACAACTTTGTATAATCTCTGCATATTTTTACTAAAACAAATCATTGTAATCATTTTACAGTATATTTTTATCAGTTCTCTTTATAACAAATCAGATACTACATAAATTAGCTTCCAATTTCTTTAACTTTTGTTACTATATTATAGAATATTTTGCTTGTCCCAAAAATCTAATTGAATTCAATACTGCTATATTATGTCTTATTGCCCATTTTGTATTATAAAATGGTAAGAGAAGGATTGTTTATTTTTGTGTAATTTGTAATTTAATTAATGTTAATTTTACTAATTATTTAAATATAATAATCTTTTTTTGGACACTAAATACTGTTTTATTTTTATTATATTTAACTAAATGATCGAACCGGTGAGACTTCAAACAATATTTTTTGACTGGACTATAACTTATTATTTTCGATTTTCCATCGGAGAATATATTAATATATAAATAATAAAAGACTCGTTACATATTAGAAAGTGAACATAGTCAAAATTAATATGTTAAAAGAATAAATTAATATGTAGATATTAGACATGCATAAATGAATGATTGAGTTAAGCTAGTAATTAAGTATTTATATAGTCTAGACTGGTCTAACGTAATTATAATATATGTTCTATTTTAACTACTAATGAGATCAAAATGTTGTTTTTTCGAATATGATAAGTTAAAAGTGGTTTGTACATAAACAGTTACTCTTAAATTATTGGTTATAAAAATAGGATAAAAAGTGAATCTATAAGTTATATGTTATACGTCGAAGTTCAGAACTTTTGTAGTGTTCAAACATCGCAAGCCACTGAGAAGAGTAAAACAATATACAGTAGATAATAGTTGACATCATAATATTGCATAGATTATAAATTATATTATTCATATTAAGTACAGGCTAAACGTCTATATACCACATTTTCTTTTGTGAGAAAGACTAGAAAGGACACTAACCATAATTATTATGATATCAATATTATAGATTATTGGTTCAAAATATGCCCATACGATGGTTTAGATGAGTGTAAAAATATTATTTATTATTATATATGCTTATGAGTTGAGGTGTTTTGCAAATCTTAAATTTGTTTATTATAAAAAAAGAAAATGTTCGTCTCGTTGAGATTCAGCAGAAATTAGATATAATATAACTTATGACTTAAAAGTTATAAGTAATGATAACTTCACATTTAGTTTACGATATTAAAAATTCACAGTACGAGTAGGTACCCGACTTTAACTTGTTATGTCACAAGAATATGCAATTAAGAATTCCGAGAAAAGTTTTTGAATGAGACACTAGAATTCTCAAGTAAGATTATTCATCAAAATTAAATAATATTTAATTGAGATGGATACAGTTCATAATCAAACATTAATATATGTAGTTGTGTAGCTTTAGGATTTATATCGTCAAAACTCAGAGTAATAAGTCATAAACTCACAAGTAATTACAATGGCGAATAAATTGTATATTCTTCAAAATACTAAATAGTAGGTATTAAGTAGGTACTTTAAAACAATTACGATTTACGAATGTAAAATTATCAAATTATTCTAACTATATTTTTTATTAGATATTTTTTCAATTATTTGTTTATGTATTTTGTTAGAAACATTTGAGTGCATATAATATGTCTCAAATATAGATTTTGCGTATTTATACGTTTTATGGTTGGATTTAATCAAAATGTTTTTCGATTGTATATTACTAGTAATGTAAATATTGGATTTTTTTTTAAGGCCGATCTTTTGAACATGAATTGAACAAGAAGAACATAATGTGAAATATTTTTTTTGATTATATGTATTGAAAATAATGGTTTATTCTTTTCAATTCAAGGTTCAAATATTATGCAAGGCTTACTAGAAAATAAATTACTATTATACTTTTTAGTATGCACATATTACATGGTTTAGAGAATAAACAATTTTACTCGATGTTAAGTACTAAATTATAAAAATAATGGTATCAGTATCAGAGTTTATAATATAAAAACAATAAACATATTTACCGAAGAAGACGTTGAAGACATACATGAGCTTGTTCTTTCTGAATTGTGAAATTGAAGACATTATTGTTTGCTTTCTGGAATTTTTCTTGGGTTTTGATCTAATATAACAAAACATAGTATTAAAGAATAAAGTTGTTATAACAATTGTAATAAAATATACTATTTAGTACATCCATTAAAATTTTCAAGTAGAAATACCACTATACCAGTGTTCACTGCAGTATCACAAATCACAATGTAAAGATAAATAGAAAGGAAGGAGGAATCAATTGGCAATTTTTTTGTTTGCAGAAAATATAAACATTTTTAGAGTATTATATTTTTGATTGGATGTTGAATTACTATTTAGATTATAGAATATCCACCGAATTGTAAAATCTTACTTTTTCAGTAGCTTAAAAAATCGTCTTATACACTACATTAAAAAGGGTGTACTATACTCGAGGTCTTTAATTTCTATGTATTATTAATGTTATTGACAACCACGTCATTAATTTGTATTGTACATGTACGTTCTCTGTCCAACCAATCCGATGTGCGCAAAGTAAACTGATTTCTATATGACCTACTGACGTTTGTCGTACTATACAAGGAAATACAAATAAATTATCAAAATTAAAGCTTACATTTTCCTTTAGTTTTAAATTACTTTGATTTTTTTCCGATGATGAGACTGATGCGATAGCATTGTTCATTTTTTCAAATTCTATGTAGTTATCCGATCTTAATACACCTTTTACAGACCTCGTTCCAATTTTCCGCGAAATCATATGAAACGCCTGCCAAGCCAAATGGCTTTATCACTGCCAAAATTCGCCTTAGGGTATAGAAGCGTATCGTCCACAATTACTTTCTACCCATAACTTCAGAGAACTCGAAAATATCCACGAACCTCGTAGTAGACATATTATCCCGTTTAAGCTTGGGATAAAACTTTTTCCTAAATCATCTCTTTCGACTCGTCTTTCATACTCGTCACCTTTATGTACCATCCGTAAAAACTAGCTTTCCAAATTAGAATGTATTTTATTTTTTTATTTAACTCAATTTCTATACTTTAAAATTAAAAAAAAAAATTTAAAGGTAGAAACTATTTTATTTAAATGAATTATCAAATCATTTATTAACATGAACACATAACTGACCACTTAAAAATAAACGTAATTATGATAAAACATTAAAGTTAACGAAATTAGTATATAGAAAGTTTAATATATCATTAATGTATGCCACTGGAAACATAATTTACTAATCCATTTTAAAAATGTCAACAGTGGGAAGATTTCTGGCGACAATGGTGCAAATAGTTTGTATTGTATTTCATACCACACACGCTCAAAACTTTTGGTGGCTAATGAAAAATTCATTAATAGTACTTTGTCATCTAAATACAAAAAAGTTTCCAAAAGGTTGTGAGGTAGTGTTTTTGAATTTTAAATTTCACGACAGCCGGATGCGAAGCCTTCACTTCCGAATTCCGTTTAGCCCTTGGGTACGTGTTTGGACATCCGGTATGCAAAATTCGTCGGGAAACAATCTTTCGACCTCCAGTGTAACAAAAATGTCATCGTATATTTCGGGACCTAGGTAATATATATTAATAAAAAAATAAAATGCACCCTTCACGCTGTATGATAGATTCATTGTGGTTATTCTTCTGGCAGTACAGGTTTGAAAAATAGCATGTCGAAAGGCTCCATAATAATATTAGCATTTATAAGAGATTTAGTGACTTTTATAACGCTGTCGGGCGATGAAAGGTTAGGTTAGGAAATATTATTAAAATGTTTAATAAGTTTAAGGTGTCAGTAAAATATTCGAGTTCTAAAGACATATCATTATGATGTATAAATTGTCAGCTGACTTTAGTCTTGTTTATCGATTAAAAAACTGTAAACAAAAAACACAATATACCGAAATAATATAATTTATATAACGGGGTCGTGTCCGCAAGGGGGTACATGATAAGAATAATATATATATTACGATACAGTTTATGTTCATAGTATGGTATTCAATAGCAAAGAAAAGATAAGTGTATACAAAAAATTATTTGATACTTTCAAACATTGTAAAAAAAAGGGTCATCAATAATGTAGCATGTACAATCAACTGATAAACCGAATCATTTTTATTGTTTCAAAATAGTTATAACTTATAACTTATAATAATACAACATAAAAATTTTATTCATAATGATAAGTAATGAAATAATAGTAATTAATTATTTTCATAAGATTTTAATGGAATAGTTTTTAACAGCGCTGTTCAGTAAGAAGCGCTTGTAAATTGTAATACATTTTAATATTTTATTAATAACAAACTGTTATTATGGATTGTAATTTTCTTAATATTAAAAAAAAAAACAAAATGTAAGATTGTTTTTCGATAAGATCGTAGGGGACATTTTAAATGTTTGGCACAGACACTGACAAAAATGTCTACAGACAACCCTGATTTAGAAAAAATGTTGAGTAATAAAAAATTATTACACACATTAATGAATATATTTACAATTAAATTAAATTATTTTCTCGAATTTTGTCTTGCAAATTCAAATAATAATATGTTGTTCTAAATAGTTGTATTACACAAGAACATTTACTTTGATACAATTTTTAAACAATTGGGACATTTTGTGATAAACTCCTGTGCACGTTAATGGCATCATTTTATTTCAAAGAAAATGTAATATAGTTACCTACTGAAAATAATTTATAATGTCAGTCACTGTAAAATATCCGAGTATTGTTAAAAGTTTTTATTAATCGAATTATAAACTTTTTATTTGTATATAATTTAAATATGTATGTGAGGTATCTAGTTTAGTTTCAGAATCAAGTAAAAATTGTAATTTTGAAAAAAAATCATATCCATTACATTTTAATAATTATTCTACAACTGAACATAAATCATTTGAAGTAATAAATTGTTTTTAAATTAATTGAAACATAAAAGTGAGTTCTATTGTAAGTTATGTGATGTTAAAATAGTGCATTATGAAACTATAATGTTTAAGCAACATAATATACTATCCATATTTCTACTTAGCCCGGTTAATAATAATATATTTGTAAAGTTAAAATTTATGGGTCTTATGTTTTATGTTTAAAATTGTATACATCACGGTCAACAATATTGCTATCTCGGATATAATTTACCGCCTGGGGAAATTTTGATCATCTTCCACCCTATCGCCGTGACCCTCTCGTAATGCGGCTTCGGCACAATAACTGTCCAAACTCTAAAATAAAGTACGTCCGTTTTGTCCGGGTAATATTCATTTTCCTCTATTCGAGGACCCCCGCCCTCCACACCTATCTCGTTCACTATTTCCGTCAGTCACACCCTGTACATTTTTTTTGAGTAAGGTCTGAATAAATAATGAGTAATCGAGGGTTTTTTGCCCAACCGAATATCATTGAGCTCGTCACGTAATTCCTTGTTTTTGTACAAATTCAATAACCCCGTTAACCTTTTGTATAATACATACGTGTGTGTTTGGTGTATAAAACATTTTCGGAATATATATTTTAGTGGGGAAATATTTGAAACACGTTTTGTATGTTGATTTGCAAAATCCATTATATTATCGTATCGGTAACAAAAAATAATAATACGGACACTCGCATTCGCACACGAGAAAACAATGGCCATTTGAACAACATTCTAATTGTGACTTACCTATATTGATCACAAAATGATTTTATCATTTAAAATATGTATAGGAAGACTAGAGTCTATAATAAACTACTTTTAGTTAAAATTTAATTTCACTAATAATTATATTTTAAGAAATTTTGTACACTAATACGGCACTAGAACCTACACATAATAATAATATATAGAATACATGGTTTTTTTCACATTGTACCTATGGTGTATATTTTCTATATTTGTATACCGAATTTAAATTTATGAATATTATATAAAGACTTAAACGTTCGTTGTATCAATTATTTGATAAACGTGTAAACCATGTCAAATATTTGGTTATAAAAAGGATATGAAACTATAATCCTATTATTTTAATGACATAGATAGCTTATAGGATATAAATATTTATAATATACCTTATTTTTATTGGAGTATTAAAAGCTTTATAAGGATGGCCACTCATAGAATGAAAATATTGAACGCAAACAATACATTTATCACGAGTTATGCTTATGAGTGTTATGACCTACGACCGTTCAGTAAGGCATTTATTTATGCAAACTTTAAGATAAAGAAAAATGATTCAATACTTTTAGTTTATAATATCATGCATTTTGTACATAACACATAAACATAGGTAAGTTTTTAAATAAAATACTTGGTAATTTTTTTTTAAATTAGTGAAAAATTATTTTAATAAACTAAAAATGTTTACCATCAATTTTATAACTTTTTTTACATCAGATCAACGGACAGTACGAAATTACATTTTTATTTTCGTTGAATTTAAATAATATAATTCTATATCGAATAGATACTATATCGCTTGCCGCTGTAATATTTATTTTATAATCAAATTTCAGAAAAACAAAATGTTTTGTGTGCTAAACATGTCTATGTAGTGTTATATACATTTTGAACTAAAATCGTAAAGCATTTTCATCAGTCCGTCTCGTCATATCGAATACCAAAAGTGAATTTAGTTTTTTTTTATAAAAAATATATGATTTTACTCTAACACTAACGAGCGGATTTCCTGAAGATAAATCGAAAGAAGTTTTGAATAAAACCAAATATATAAAAAGTTAGCAATAAGAACATCCATCAATTTATTTCAGACCATACAAAATCATATATAATACATTGAATACATATATATATAATACTTGACCATAAAGTCTAACAAAAAAAAATCCGTGAAAATAGTTTTTTGGTTAATACGTTGAAATATTTGTTCAGGAATTATGAAGTAACGCACAAAAGACGCTTTCGAATACCAGACATGGTGTATGTATATATTTTTGAAATACTGGAAATACACTTTGAGGTTTCTAAAATATTTATACCACATACTAAAAGTTTTGCGAACACAGTCCAAAAAGTATTTTCGTTATTACATAATAACATGATGTAGCTATCGGGCTTCGTAAGTTTAATACAATGTTATAATAAAATAAAATAAAATATGTGGGAAAAAATGACCGGTAAGTATACCAATTAAAAAACATTATTTAATATTTATCTTAAAGTTTTCAAAATTTTAATTCTTACTGTATCATTATGCATTAGGGATTAAAAACGTCTGCAATATCAATGCGGGTGTAGAAACAAATGCGCCGGGATATAAATATAGATTTAAACTTCAGGTGGAATGAGTGGAATGAGCGCATACAGAATATTTTAGCATTCTAATTAGAAAATTATACCACAAGCTTATACATATCTAAAGTATTTTAGACTTAGTACTGCAAAGGAGAAATATTAAAAAATGGCTTTGGAGTTCAATCATCATAAGCTTAATAAATTATTTTATTTTTAGAGGGGGCACAAAATTGTCCCACAAAATATGAATTAAGTGTATTTTTTTTTAAAATCATTAAATTCAAACTGTTTTAATCTCAATACTCCATAACGACCATACAACGGGTATACGATTTTCGAGAACTGTCGTATACATCAAACTTAAATAATAAATAATAGTGTTCGAGTTAGTTAAAGCGCCAACTGGTGGTGTTCATTGTTCAAGAACAACTGTTCATTTTCCAGTTATACATAATCCTATTTATTTTTACACTGAGTAAAATGGCTTTTAAATCACACTTTCTAATAATAGGGTATATTGTTAATTAAATACAATATTTTCTCCTCTACGAAATCCGATTACGACCAGTAAAAGGATCATGCTGCAGCAGTGTAGTAGTTATGATTTGTTCTGTGGGGGGGAGGGTTGGGGTGGATAATTTTTAAAGTAAACGTTAGGTCGGGAGCTTCACGCACCCCATCCCAACACACACATACACAGTAAAATAATTTATATGGAAATTGTCAACAAATTATTTAAATAACACATTTTTTAATACATAATAAATTATTATTAATAATTACTAAACACTATTTATAAAACAAAATCTTATTTTTAGGTTCTTTTGATGGTTCTTGAATTATTTATTTGGCATCAAGGGTTATGTTTATAATTTATATGGATATCTAGCATAGCTATGGTTAGTACATTAAATTATAACATAAAAAAAAGCTCTGTGAGGAGGATCTATCCCACCACCCCCCCCCCCCCCAAAAAAAAACTATACCAATGAGTAGTATATTATGAGCGTTCTTGGTTAGCAATTACAAACTTTTTTTATTGATTTTAATAATTTCCAACAACGACCGACATAAGCGGAAAGTACCGCGTAATGTCATAGAATATAACATGTGTTTGAGTACCTTTATTTAAGAAGGATCTTGGACAAAATATCCACAGTAAAAAATATTCTAACTAAAATATATACATAAATAAACCTTATTTAATAATATAATAATTATAAGTCATAATTGTTGAGCTATATTAACTTTTGTTTTGAACTTTTATGAAAAAAATAACAATAAAATATATAATATTATTATGAACGCTCACCAAGCTCGGCTAATTTTTAATGCAGTAGGTTTAATTAATTTTACGAACTTATTTTATAATTGTATTAGAAAATAGTGTTATTTACTAATCTACATAATTGAAACATAATTTATTATTAATTGTTAAATGTTTGTGTTTATCAATAAAAATGTTTTTCTAAATTTTAAATATTTTATTGCTGGATATTTTGACCGATTACCATTTAAAAAGTTAAATATAGGCAGTTTTAGTGACATTTTAAGAAAATTTAAAATTAAAATTATATTTGACTACATTCAAAGTAACTATTTTTGATTGTCCCACGACAGTACGTAGTTAGTAGTCAATGTGTAATAACGAAACTATATAAAAATAAAAAACAATGGTTTCGTGCGGCAGAAAACAAAGACAGCAACAGTTATAGGCTAGTGACAAAATGTTCATCTTAAAACGAAAAGAAGTTTGACTGTATAGGATATCTTTTTATTTTTTCGGTATCTGCACGTTTGCGAAAAAAGCTATTCAAGTTTTCAGAACATATTTCATAATAACAAAACAATATTATGGTACTTAATTATTTTCAGTAACGGCGCGATATCAAAAAAAAAAAAAAAACAAAAAAACGATATAGTCGAAGTGTTCATCTTCTTCACTTCCTATACGCGGTGGTGAAAATGTTGTCTTTCTACTGTAGTACTGTATAATATAACAGGACGACTACGACTACGACAGCCCTATATAGTGATTCATTCCCTCGCCGAACGGTTTTTAACAACAAACAATTTACGACGGTCGTGTGCGGCTTAACCAACACCACTCGGAACCCATAATATAAAATACGCCTCACTGTTATTGCAAAGGCCGCCGCCGGCCAACCCGTGACAGCCGGCCAAGTCGGAGAAAATTAAAAACAGACGAGCGTCAGTGATTAACGACCTGCCGCCATCGCCACCACCTATATACGAATAATAATATAATAATAATGCATATTGTGTGTAGTTGTGAATATTGAAGGATGATCGTTTTTAACGGCCGCACACTTGTTATGTGTCATCGGCCGGAACAAGTCGCTCGAGGAATATTTATCGACGCGATCGCCCCCCCCCTTCCCCTATCAACATAGAGCCACCCCGCCGACCTGCCAACCCGCAGCTACGTGTCCCACCCTTCGCCCTCTAATAATGACGTGCTTATAATATTATTATTATTATTACATACACGCACGTACGTGCCCACTGGCCAGACCATTGCGGCGGTGGCGGTCTTTTGTCTTTAAACAATTTCGCTGACCGGTCTGACGTATTATAATATCGTGTATATATATATATATATGATTATTTGCATACAAGTATATGGTATATATATATAATATTATATAGGTACGAGTATATATTATGAGCTGGCCGTTTTAAACAACAAATTACACACACACACACACACACATAGGTACGTGTCCGGGACCCGTTTATTGTGCTGCCGATACGGCCGAATATCGTCACGTTCGCGCGGCACCGACGAAATATTCCATCGATTACTCGGCGGGATTAATGCGGATAATATTGTGTATCGTTATTGTTATTATTATTATTATTATTATTATGTACAGTTTATTATTATTATTATTATACATTGTATCGTATATTAGCATTTCTCGTCCACGGTATGGGCACCTCCTACTGCGGCTATTGTCGACCGTATTATTGCAGCAGACCGTATTGTGGTCTATAACAGGTCGTCCCTCTCTATTCGTGTTTACTAATAATAACCTGTATGGCTGTAACGGGTACTATGTACATTGTACATTGTACATTATATCGACGTAAAAAAGGACGTGAATAAATTGTCGATATATTTCACCGAACGAAAGCTTCGATTGTGGCGAACCACAGTATTATATTATAGGCGTGTGTCGGACGCTGCGGAGTGCCTGCGTGGTGGCAGTACGATTATTATTATTTAGTGATGGCGCAGAGATTTTATTCAATTTAAATTCCCTAAAAACCATCTGCATATTAGAAGTCTTAAAGATGACCAAAACTTACGCTAAAAAATAAAACATATAAATTATTTCTTCTGTAATGATATTATTTAACTTAAGAAGAAAAGTGTATGCCTCTCAGGCACGGAAAGCTTTTGTCAAGACCTATATTCTAACATACTCCACAGTCCACCGTACATCTCGCTTGCATTCTTTCTTTCTCTTTCTCTTACCTGTTGTAGTATACTGTAAAAATGAATATTCCACTATCCGCTCTATGACAGCAGTCGTTCCTCAACTCTCGAGGCAGAATCTATGCCCCTAAATTATGCGGCATAATATGCACTGCTGATCTACCACATTAAAATACCATTCTAACTTAGCCACTTGTTCCGATGACACAGTGATTACTGCTTCTAGAACTAATATAAACTTAACCAAGGAAAATCTTAAAAACCACTAAAAAAAAAATACCAGAATAGTAACATAATCCGTGGAGAATAAAAATAAATTGACTTACATTACTTTTACTCTTCGTCTTAATGATAGCACCCCGTAAATTCAATTAATAAAACAATCCAAGTAAGCAAGTCTGCAAAATGCCTAGCTGCCCGTCTTGATAAAAGATTAATCTGGGTGACTTACATAAAATCTAATAGAAAATCATTAAACCTTAGAATTCCACAACCTACGGTAACTTCTTTGTCCAAAATCCTCTCTAGAATGGAATATCCTAATTTATAAACAATTATTTGTCCTTCGACGATGTGCGGCAATCAACTTCGGATATCTACCAAAACATTTGTCGACCCCAAAATGTCCTAGAACCCCAGTCAACTTTTCTCGTTATCTTAAAAATAAATTACACCCCCCTCCCACCTTGATTGGTGTCACTGGACACCCAGTGAATCAGTGTCCTCCCTTCTTTCACTCCACTACGCCACCACGTTATAATGTTGTTCATCATATTTGCTTATTATAAATATATTATACTATCTATGAATACAATCGTGCATTTTTCTACCTCGATAAAAAGAAAATGAATAATCAACCAAAAATATTTCTACGAATACCGTAATAACACCGTATACTTACAACACCGCTTTGAACGGAGCTCATTGTAAAAAAACAAAATAATACTCTATCGGTATTTTACCATATCGATAACAAAAACAAATGGAATTAATTTAATAATATTAAATCGTGTTTAGTTTACCAAAAACTAAAATATAATAATGTGCTAAGATTAAGAAAATGAGCGTGTTGTTATTAATATTAGTTTAAGAAGAGTCTAATGATTGGCCACAATTTTATTTTTCATGTTTGGGACATTTTTCATTATTATTTATATTTCTTCATTTTTCGTATAGGCATACATATTATTAGAAGGTACAATAGTGTATTTTAATGATAGCAAAAGAACATTTTGTACGGTTTAGTGCATAATATAACTCCGGGCTCTAAATTTATGTCGAACCATATGTTGGACCTTTCAAGGTGGTGCATACAATTATCTTATTATAATTCTATGTTATTTTATCGACACACCAAACGAAACACAAATAATTATATTTTGATAATGATTTGAACGTTACAATTTGTATATACAAATTATGTTTGCAACCATAATAAAGTATAGAATATCATAATATTATATAGAATCCGCCATCGATTTGATATATTTCTTTTACTGTGAATTATTATACGTTTACAATGCCCGCAGTTTTCCTTTGTGAATATTATAGTTTTTATTCAGAAACTAAAACCTAAAAGTTACGACACAAGTTGGAAAATGCGAAAACGTTCTTTTTGTTTTTACAAGCACAGTGTACGTAACCAAATAAGTAATGCTTAAAACTTGTTACAAACACATTAATGAAAAAACCATAAAACTTTATTACACTTACTGATTTTTAAAATGTACGAACCAATAAAGTTTAAGAATTTTAAAAACATTGAGTCATTGTTTCACCGATGTTTTTCATTAAAAATATGAAAACATTTGCTCAATAATATTATTTTTTGATGTAAATTGAAATTGAAAATACGTACCTAACATATTAACATATAACATATAAAAAAAATAGTTTTTATCGTATCATAATTATTTAATACATATGTAAAACAAAATACAAATTACGCTGGAAAAATAAATAAAATAAGATAAACAAATTAATATAATAACGTTAAGTATGGTCATTTTGGATTTTTTTTTATCAATTATTGAATTTATTAATTAATGAATTTAGAAAAACTCTACTAAAATAGTTCACTACATTTTTAAGAAGATATTATCGAGATAAATTTCAAATAGACTATAGACGTATAATCTGAGTTCATTACCTATACATTAAAAATAATTTTTATTTGTCCAAAAATATTTTTGTTATACATTTAGGAAAATATTTTATGAGTAAATAATTATAGATGACATTAAAATAACCTAAATATATTCATATCCAATTGATTATCCATCGTAACAATATTTTAAATTATGGATTAATACATTTTTCCTGAGTAAATGTAAATTAATCGTGTTGGATTGTACATGTGTACACGATTTGTCAACAAACTCAAATTAATGGAAATGTGTCACAGTTTCCGTTAGAACATTTTTTTTTTCATTTATTAATATGATTAACTTTCAAAATAAAAAAATGGAAAAAGCTTTGTTTTAGATGAAATATAGTATTATATTATTATTTTGTCCTTTTGTTGTGTTGATTCATGAATGAATATATACGTATAATATTACTTAAATTAGTATCGTTCTTTTAACTTTAAAGGATAGTATAATATACTTTTCTATTGCATTATATGAATCTACCGTTCGTTCATGGTACAAATAATATTTAACAATATATTTATCGCCCAACTCAGAGTCTAATAGATAGTTGTAGTTCAGGATGATTTAATGAGTCGTTTAAGTTTTCTTATCAAAAAAATGGTATTTTAAATAGAATATTTATCAAAAATGATCTTTCGAAAAAATATCAATAAAATACTTTAAGAAATGTCCAAATCAAAAAATGTAAAAAAAAAATGCCATACAATACGTCGAAAATAGAAAATGAGTATAATATTTTCTATAAATTATATACTCTATAGCTTACGTTGTTTCTACATAATATAAAATAGAATCTTCAATCTACCATGATATTTTTCATTAAATATTATATTAGAATTTTGTTTTATTCACATAATTTATTATTATATTTTGAAGAATAGTCAAAGAATTGTGCATTGTGCTTATATAATGTATATAATATGATATGTATGTTCTCTGAAACTGTAATTCAATTGGCTAGGAAAAATAGTGAATTTTCGGAAAGGGGATATTTTGGGTCATGGTTTAACTTGATCCTATATAATACAATTTCCTACACACTTTTCCGGTATATTCCCTATAATAATGTACATAGTGTGTTTTCACTTTAATAACCTATTCCTATTAAGCTTGGCATCATTATTATTCTATAAAACTTGCTAAACTGTTATTAGTTATTACAATGATGATAGGACGATCTTGTGCTGAACTTTAAAATACATTCATAAACGTATATTCTCTGTATTAACAACGCCTCTGCGCTTGTTTAAAACTTATCACTTATCATGCATTGTTTTCTTGGCAGTTAAGTTATTAAAAGTTTTAAAATAAACTAAAAAAACAATTTAATTATACTCATACGTAACTTTAATAATAAATTATAAAGCAAATGCAAATATTAATAAATAAAATACGTACAATTGTATTAATTAATTTAAAAATATAATATATTAAAATTGTCCAGTACGAAAATGTATAACAGAATTTCAATAATTTTTCTATGATCTATAGGGTCTATAATATTGACAATAAAATATTGGGTATCTAATATATAAGTCCTCTAACTATTATAATTTATAGTATTATACACCAATAATTGTATTTAGTTTTATAAAGTTTTTGGTAATTTAATGGTATCCACGATTAGGTATCCTTAAATGTTCCTAATGACTATATTATCTCAACAATGCTCGTCTGCTAACGAGAACATGGACATTTTGTGGTTCATTTCACTCCAAGTGGGTGTTGTTATACAGTTTACAAAGAGCTAAGTTTCAAAAGTTATGTATACGAACATTAATTATTATTATATCATATAACTTCAGGGATGTTTCTATTGTAGTACGTGCTAAAATTATATATAATTTAAACAACTATAATATTAGATGTTAACATTTATATCCGTCACTCTCACTAAATGTTCGGACTTTGATAACAATTGTAATAGTGTTAGAATGTTATAAGTTTGACATAGTTATTTATTTTAATGTTTTATTAGTATTTATGTAGTTTTATGACCGTAAAAATTGTAAAAAATTAAAATAATTGAGTAATAAGTCAAAATAGTCTATACTATTACAGTTATATTACAAGTGAATATTTGATGTATTTTTTTTTAGAAAATGTATTGATATCAAACACACTATAATATTGTTCAAATTAGTTTAAAAACATAATATTATGTTAACAACAATCATAATTAAAATTTGTACCATAGTGATTTTTAAATCATGTTATTATTATTAGTAAATTATGTTTTGATAACTTTCATTGAATCGAATTAGTTTTTCAGTTTAGTTATATAAGCAATAGGGTAAAAACATTTTCAGTACAAATAAGAAATGACATATGATCACGCAGTACATTTTTTATTTAAGCGCACATTGAAATTGTAAAAGTTAATTGCCTTATTTTAATTTAATATATTTTTATAATCGAATATATTGTAATTTGTAATTGCTATTAAGAACATATTTTGCTATTGCCAAAAATATTTTTTTAATTATGCTTATATGCTATATTTTATAATCAGGTAGGTCATATTATTAATAAAATTCTAATTATTTTGTAAATAATGAATGTAGCTAGTCCTCCTGACTGTACGAGTGCTGCACTTATTAAATTAGCTATTATAAAGAGTAATATATTGATAAAAAATATTTAAAAAATATCGTATATGGTAAATTAGATAACTTATATATTTTATATTTCTCATAAATAATTCTCAAGGTTTAATAATTTAATCGTACTCGGTATAATCAGACATTGTCTGTAAACTGTCTAACGTTAAAATATAACATAATTTTATTTTACCACCATTTTTGTTTGAAAATGATCCAGTTATAAATAAATACGTACAGGCGTAATATGTTGACAAATTTAATTTAAAAAAAAAAAAAAATGGGTATCACTTATCCGTTATCCGCAGTAATATTTATGAGACTTATTAGTGACGGAAAATGTTACGCAGTTGCACACTATAAAATGCTGAACAAACATCAATTCAGCGCTGCGTATACCATTTATATAATAAAAGTAGGGAGGTATACCTGCCAACGTGTAAATGGCGTTTCAGACGAAATTACCGCCATCCGGTTATACACGCTGTCACCTTTATGAACATCGCCAACACAAAGACATCATCAACTCGCATATTATTATTATTATTATTATGGTTTCACACATATATTAAACCTCCGTGGTTTATCCGGGGCAATTGGAAACGTGCGTTGTCCTATGTATACGCTATACATATATTATTATCATCTCGATCCATCATAACTCCGTGTCCCACGATATTCATACCAGTGTACCGTTACTTCGTCAACGTCAGTTTCGATGTTTCATTTCCAATCATATATTTATTATATTTTCTGGCACGGTGTTCTTCTGAAGGCAATATTGATTCTTACTCGTGAGATATTTATTGTAATTAACCTAACCGATTGAAACGTTTATTTTTTCGCCGACCTCCCGAAAAGTCATTAAATAAATTAAAAACGTTACGGGTTAAGGTAAAAAAAAAATAATAACTTTTTCTACAAACATAAGACAATGTTCGATTTAAACAATAATCACGATACATCTTACGGTTTTTGGACTATTACAATTATATATTAATACAACTATGTAAATATAAAATACGATTTACTTAATAAAATATATGCAAATTGCAAGTAGAATACATACCTATTATGTAATATAGTGTATTAGTGTATTCTTGCACACACTGTTTGTCTATTTCAGATTAACATTTTCTTATACCTCTTGTTATTTGTTACCTAAGAATGTTCTTTATATTGACATTGTTTTGTAAAAAATGTTGAAAAGAATTTTTAGTTTCGACTGTGTTTAAGATATAACACTATTATTTTCATTTACCTATAACTGTAAAAATGTAGTTGAATATCGTAAATTTGTTAGTATTAAATGGGGATTATGTAGGTAGTTTGGGCCGAAGTGATATTATTGACTAATAAACTTTCATGTGTGCATAATATTATTAATACATAACGTGAGTTACAACCGATACCGTTACACATTTATGGGATTTTTACACAAATTCAGAATAAAATGTGTTATAAATTGTATTTTATCACCACAAGATAATATATTTCACTGGACCGTATATTTTTAAAAAATTTACACTCCCTCAGTTTTGTCTCTGATGAATTCTTAAACACATCTAAATGTGCGTGCGTTTACACACACACATTTATTCATACTTGCCTACCTACGTATGAAATGATAGAGCAAATGAATGTATCGCACACCGTGTAATACCTGTATGCATACTTGCACGCACCAACACTGGTACCGCGGTACTTTGTCTTGTCTCTTAGCATAGAGGTTTTCATTTAATGTAATTTCGCAACCTGTCAAAACGTGTCTTGCCGCCGCCTCCGCCGCACAGCAAGTGTTTTCCATATTTATCTTCCAGCCGGCTGGATATGACGGATCGGGTAATGAACACTGTACGTGTTGGGGTTTAAAGCACGAACCACACGAGTGGATGGAAGTCGTTAATGGAGAGGGATAACGAGAGGCGAATGGCTGCGAAACATAACCGTGAATAATATACCGGATCAAAATAGTCATGATCGCGGTATCATTATAATACCGCACGAGACTGAATAGTTAGCCTATATCGGTACTTATTATTAATCAACGTTTCCGGTAAATATATTATACAATATTATTATGCGTGTTTCAGCGGAAAATGTATAACTCTAACTGCGAAATATCGATTTACGTAGAATTTATTTAATTTATATATTATTCGATGTGCGGTATAAATACAACACTTATTGATAAACAATGGAAATAAGGGAGAAATAGCTTGAAACAATTAGAAATCGTCGAACATTACATTTTTAGAAAGAAAAACTTATAACATTAATCAATTCAACTAAAGCTATATTGCTTTTTCTGGTTTATTTGTACCCATCTGATTAATTGTAAAAGTATATTTCAACATACGTTTTCCACTTTTTTATTTTTTAGTCAATAAAGTCCACGGCATTATAGGTAGACATACTGTAGAAGACATACTGTAGTGGTGTGAAGAGAAATAAATAATCTCGACAGGAAAACTTCAGCACAGTATAGTAGTGTATCTTAATATTAGATTTAAAAGAACGATAAATCGTCACATTTGAAAAAAACGATTTTGAACGCATGATGGTCAAACCCATCACAGGACTAACCTTTCTTCAAAAATGTTTAACAGTTGTCGTTAGTTTTTTTGCACTTAGACAAACTATTCTAAGAGAGTCGATAAATTACCTCTTTAAAGTTATATAAAAAATAGATGCCTTATCTTTAAATGTGATACATAAATTGTTTTGAGCTTTTTAATATTTTATACTCGAAAACGTGTTCAACGCAGAGTATAATAAAAAATTAAAGTATATTACACGATTTTCTCAAAGTCTAAAATTGTTAAGGAAGAAATCGATAAAAAAAAAATGTTTTAGCTGTATGTATACTATAGTACATACAACAAAGACAACTTCATAAAAAATGAAAGATACGCTTAAAGTTACCCATACTTCAATACAGTGGCGTAGCCAGGATTTTTTTTCGGGGGGGGGGGGGCTGATCAATTTTTTACTCAGTGGTGGTTTAGTAATATACAATAAATTATTTTACCTGTGTTATTTATTTTAAAAAAAACAATAAAAATAGTAATCAATTTTCTAGTATAATGTAATTTAAGACTTTTTGATCGAATATCATATACCATTAAAATAATAATAAAATAATTTTTAAATTTTCTTAACTTTTCGGGGGGGCTGCAGCCCCCTCAGCCCCCCCTGGCTACGCCACTGCTTCAATATGATTAGAATAATTTAAAATTAAGTCAAAGACTAAATATGTTTATTAAATATGAATATAAGAAAATGAGGAACACAGCGATTGAATTTATGATAAAACGTATGTCAGAAGAACTAATGAATTTAAAATCATTCGAATGAATGGCATTCATTGATATACCCAAGGGAGTTCAGAGCTAACATTTTAATAGTTGTTTTTTTCATCTCAAATAAAGTTTTACTGACTGTAATTATTATTTAAACTTTCTGACATTTTATATTTTATAAAGCTAAAGAATGAATTGGGAAAAAATCCTTCTATATTAGTATTCAATTAAAACATTCTTTAAATACATTTTTTATTTCTTTTTATTTTATGTACATTGTATTTTTCAGCCCAAATAAATAGTACTGCAGTAGGTATAATAATTTAATATTTTTCTTGATTTATTATGATGCCATAACGGAATAAAAATGGTCATAACTTAAATTAGTACACTTTTTTACTACAAAATGTATTTAACTTTTGTTCAAAAAAAATAATATATATATTTTATGATTGCTATAAGGGTTTATTTTATATTATGTGCTATAAGTATTTAAAATAATTTCTAGAAATAAGAACACACATTTTTAATAGGTAATTAAAATAAATGATATTTTTTTCTTAAAACATTCTATATTGTATCACCGGAAATAAAATCCTGAATATATACAAAATACGATTAATCATTTAATTAAAAAAAAATGTATTAACCCTTTGTGTTTCTGGCCTATGAAACCTAACCTATTTCTCGCCAGAAAAAAAAATGTTAATTCCGGGATAAATCCTAATATATTCCGGGTTCTATTAATCATACTTCTAATTATATAATGATATGGTAAGTATTATTATATTTTGTGTCATGATGAAGTAAACTAACAATATATATTTTTTTTATGTTATAAATTGTGATGATATGGCTCTTTAATTTTATTTGTATTTACTATTTTATAACTAAACAAAATATAGTTCATAATATCTAAAAAAAATAGACTAAAATAAAACTATTGTTTAAGAACGTGGTAATATATAGGATAGAAAATTATTGTTTTAGTAAGATTATTAACAATTCCATCAAAAAAATTCAAATTTTCCAAAATATTGAGCTATGACAATTAGTTAATGTTTCTCCTCACATTTTTAACCATATAATTAATTTCTATCTGAAATTTAAAACTGTCTGCACAAACAAGAAAACAATTTTGCAAAACGCTCTTACAACCGACTAATCTCCCACCCAAATTCACTTGTTGAAAATTTAGTTGTGTCCACGATTTCTGGTAATCCTCCAAGACGCCTCAAACGTAAATAGCGGCTAGATCTGCTGGATGCATAAGACTAATCACTAATCACAAAAAAATAATCTTTCTGTGACTGTCATTGATTTCATCCATTTAACGAGCACCGTCCAATTAAAACCAAGTCTTCCGTAACGTCTGTCCATTTATTTTTAAAAGTGTTTTTTTTTTAAATGTATTATTGTTCCTTTGGGTATAGAACAAAATATTATATATTTCTTGTAAAAAAAAAAAAAGAGAGTTTATCAAATAGCCTAGTTTATCAAACTCTCTATTTTCGCGTACGATTCGTTATTCGCGACTCGTTATACGCACTTTTATTAAACCACGGAAAAGCAACGAAAAATCGTTTTCCCGAAAATCGTAATAATTTTAGACGAGCGTGCACGGAGAAAACGTGTGCTTTAGGTGCGAGCCTTAAGTTATTTTTTTATCTCGTGTGATTTACGGCAGATACCGTATCCGATCAATGGTCATAAAATGGACCAAATGTGTTGGCGGTGCAGTAATAGTTGAGTACCTACCGCATAACATATACTACCACTGTGGTATGGGTAAGCGAGGGAGGGAGGCATCGCATATTGCGACTGTTGTAAATGCCGCATTGGAATGATTGTAGGTGGTCGTGTGGTGGAAAAGGGGGAGGGGGCATGTGCGAGGCATGTGCTGCAGTGTTGGAAACATATCAGACATCCAATGAGGCTCCAAATGATTATGATGATGATGATGATGGTGATCGGGGCTTGGAACTTAATGATATTCGTTTAGAAAGCAAATATAGCGAGAATAAATCTGATCGATACAAAAGTGTTTCAAGATGTCTGGACTTGAAATTTACATTTTTTAGTAAAATATATTTTTCTCTATAAATATGCGTATGAAAATAAATATTTTAAAGCATAGTTTATAAGAAAAATACAATTTTTGAATAAAATTAATAGATTACTATTTTTTTTTTATGGTTGAACCTACATATGTACGAATAATCAAATTTTGAACATTTTCAAAAATATACACCCACTAAATAAAAGAACATTAGTTTCATTAAGTTTGGGTAACAAAACATATTAAACACATATTTTCAACTAGAAATATCGTATATTTCACTGAATATGGTATATTATTATCGATGACACATATTAAATCAAATTTTTAAGTGCATGTTTAAATAGATATTTTAAATTTGTTCAGTGGATTAATTCCTGAGCTCTGGCGACGATTATCCTAATAATAACAACACGATGGCTTGACGAAACGGTTGCCCTACATTCAGGGTGGCCTTACATTCGGTAACCAATGCGGTATTCTTTGGCTCATGCTCTTGAACTCGTAAGTAACTGCGACACTGTGCGGCTTCGTCGGCTAGCGAATCCCCCGGAGACGTGACGTCGAAATGTTCGTTTGCTCGCCTTATTATCGAGAATGTGTGTGGGATATAAAAGAATAGAAACACATAGTGTTAAATCAATTATTATTTGATAATAAATTCGACAGAGGAAAACGTCAATATTTTTATAAGCCACAGTAAATATATACTTATTTTATAAAAACGTCCGAGGCGATAATTGGGACCAACGAAGTTATGGTTTCCGATCTGAGGGAGAAAAATATTGTGAACACTTTGGCCATTTGTCAAAAATGATGAAAAAGTATTTTAAACTAACAATATTAGAAAATATGTTTCGTTTTAAAATAATTATGAGATTTTAAAAAGGTCATTATTAATGAGAATACAAGATGATAAAAATAGTATAGGTACATTAAAGTCTATGTGATAGTATATAAATATGATGTTCCAGTATTTAAATTCAACATTAAATTTGATAATGATCATTATACTATTATAAAACTAAATCTGTAATTTTAAGCAAAAACGTAGATACCTACAGTAAAATTATCATAACAAGTGACTTGCACTTGGCACTTGACACTAGCAAACACATTATATTAGAATTACATAAACATTTCGTTCTTTCGGTAAGCCTAATATATAAATATTTTTAAACTAATCCTGTATAATAATTTTGTTTTAAGTTCGTTAAGTATAAAGTGCAAAAACTTTTGAAAATCTAAAGTTTTTGTGGACCATGACCAAACGTTGTTCATTCACATTTTTACTGTGGTAAACCGCGAAAGTATAAAATACGAATTCTTTAAATCTCAGTATCTTAGATAGCGTAAGTTAAATGAGAATTACAAGAGTATCAAGTCGAAATAGTTTCATTAATTTTCTTTAATAAGAAAAACTTTTGGAGTTAAATTTTAATTATATTGGGTGTTTCTTTTAACAATATGACCATTTGACTTTATAAAAAAGTATCATTGTTATATAACAACATTTTTTGAAAAAATAATTATAGTTTTGACTATTATTCATAGCTATCATTATTTTACTATTATCAACGATACTTTTTTGAATGACAGCATATATTTTCTATTCCAAATAATATTAATTCTGAGTAAAATTCCAATGTATTACTTTTATAAATATAACATGCCAAAATATTTTAAATTAATGATGACCATTTTACTTTACAAATTATTTTTGACTCATTAAAAAATGTTAAATTATGATTTATCAAAGAAGACGCAAACTGTATGAATAATGTAATTAATTCATTACTATGCAACCACCTACTTTCACAACTTTTTTTCATATAATACAAACCAAAAGTTTAAAATCTTACTAAAAAAAACAGTTATGTTGAAAGTTTTAGGCTTATTATATGGTAAAAGTTGTAAACGTTAAATTAAGTTTTTATCATTTTAAGTGCTTATTTAAAAAAAATGAGTAATGCATTTTGAATTGTTTAATTTATATCTGATTATTTTTCACCACTCAATTCCTCATAAATTAAAGGAGTTAAAATGAAGAAATTTCCATTCCTTTATTTTTAAGTCGATTTCCCCAAACATGGTGAAATGTTCAACCATGGTTTCAGACATTAAATTTTAGCTGTCTCCTATTGTTGTTCTTTAGGTTGGCGGCTGAGCCCGAATTTGCTACCAAAATACGCTTTCAACTCGAAGTTTAATCACAGCTCCGTATGTTCACTTTTTAACTGCAGTGGTGAATTATTTGATTTTCATAATTTGTTAATTAATTGTCCATCTCTATACTTAACAGGTTCAACTTAAAAAACAACCTTTTACTTATCTTTGCATCAACCTCTCCTATCTCACTTCTTCACTAATAATTTAATCTTCATCAAGTCTGAGGTAAATTGTATTTAAAATACTGGTTTAACTCTAAAAATATTGACCTTACACTCGAAATTTATGTTTGAATTTAATAATATGTACCTCCATTCACTTCAATAATGTACAATGCACTTTTTTTGTTAATATTTCACTAATGTACATTTTTTTTGAAAACAATAAAGTTAAAACATTTTAAATAACAAACACAATACGCTACTTATAAATGTATAATAATAGTTTATTGTGTTTCAGTTTCTGTATTAAAACTTACTATAGAATGTATCATACCTACTATATAATATTTTCTACACTGTTATGCACCTATTTTGCCTATCCAACCCGCCGTGTTAGAAATCTATCAAATGCGTTTTTTTTTAGATTTTCTCATATAGCTTACACTAAGAAACGATACACTAATGTGACGTGGTCCACCTAATATTTTTAAAGTCAGTAACTTCAAAATAATAATTTATTAAAATGAAATGCCAGTCTTACTGCAATAGAGACGAAAACCGTAACAAGCTGTTAAATAACGGCAAATATTATTTGTTATTTTTTCAGTATGTATCATCGGATCATCGGTAGTTATTTTAAAACATTTTTAGTACATTCAAATTCCAGTAATTTTGTAATCATTTAAGATTTGTATAAATAAAATTGTATACATTTAATGGTTATAATACACTGTTTAATCAATAATTATCAACATTTATAGAAATATACTATGATATTAAATTTGAGTTTAAAATATAGCTACCATTTAAAAATAATTTAACTTTTAAGTATCACTTATATATAATTTTTTTTTAAGTTTCTACATGTGCCAGTTTGTAGTTTGAGTACTTTACAAGTATTCAACATTCTTGTCACATTTTAATATCCATCTTAAATTACATTGTCACGTAAAACCAATAAAAGTTATTCTAGTTTCAACCAACATAAATTCTTCATAATCTTAAATTTAATTTTATGACAATTTATTGTAAAATAACAGATTATAAAACAAATAGTTTATTGTAATAATGTAATTTCAATACAATTCTTAAATATTATATTGTTAATTATCGATCAAAAATAACTTAACTATGCTTCGTGTTAATTTATATACACCACACATACAGCGAGTCAACGAATAATTACAGTATAAAATATAACATGATAAGATATAATTTTTTAGCTACTGCCGAAATTGTAACGTATAAAATGAACATCGTACTATCGATATTAACAAATAGAGTGCAATACTTCGTAAAACATATTGTTGGCAAAGTACCTAATTCATGATGCATATTACAATTACGAATACTCATAAAAAAGTCATATAACAATATATTATTATTGAACATTTGTAGAATAAAAATTGTTCTGTATACAACCGTCCAACATTTAAATTATATATATTTAAACCTAATACCTACTTTATTATATAATATTTGTCTATTTAATTGTATAAAATACCTAATTTATTTTTAATTTGCTATAAAAATGATTAACCTATAAAAATACAAAATAAATTTCTTCCCCATATATTTTTACTTATTAAACGAAGTCGTTTAAAACATATTTTTTAATTATTATACACACATTAATATTTAAGGGTGAACATATAACTAAATATATATTAATAAAGGGTTTGTAAATTGTTTTAATAAAAAAATATATATATATATATCCAAGGGTTGCGGAAATAAAAATTAAAGACTGTCATTTTGATGTGTTCGAGCATGAAATGAATTGACGTGCTCGGAATTCGGATGTATTAAAAATAAAAAAAATATTTGACCCCGCTTTTTATTGCCTTTCCGTGAACGTATTGATTCAGATTTTTAGATTGCTAATGGAAAACAGGAAGTACTAAAATTGTATTACAGATAACAGATCCAATATTAATTTTTCACAAAAAAACATACTTTAAATAATGCACTGTGCATCGTGATAGTTCCATAATGCAAAAATAACGTGATCAACAATAATTTGAGAGAAAAAATGTTGATATAAATATAATACGATATAAATCACATACCAGAAAATTTGTATTGACGTTTGCAACAAAACCAAAATAATAAAATATCAACGGAGTTTCATCAATAGCTGCATATTTATGAAGTCGGATGGAAATGCATAATAATATGTTCACTAATCATTGAAAGGGACCCGTCATTGTGGGTATCGTGTTTTCTAAAATTTGCTCCGGCGAAACGGTTAGGTAAAAAAAACACGTAAACCGAGTTTTGTGTTACATTACAGCACTGACACAGGGCTATAATATTCACTATGCATAGCGTGTTGGGTATACACAAAGACCATAGAAATAAATATATAGGTATACAGATTTTTCACCGTAACGTGGCAGTTTTTTTTTTATCGAAACGTAAAACGCACACAGTGTTTGAGATGTAAAAAAAATAGTAGGCGTTAAAATAATAATAATAGTAACAATAATAAAATTCAAACATTTTTGAGGCATTACATTTATTATGTATGTGTTATTTTAATATACAATACCTACGTATATTTTGCAATCCTAAAAGTGGCCATTTATCTGTCTCGACTCGTATCATGTGCGTATGCGGTCTGGAAGAGCTTTCCGGGAACGTTATTATTATAGGTGCTTGTATTTTACGAGATAGAATTTCCCTCTGCGTGCGCACCGCTGGTGCGCTAATAAACATGGGTTTTAAGAATATATCCCGTGTAAACATACGACGGCAGTAAAAACTTTTCAAGCTCTTCTTCTGCCATCCAGGAGTTTGTGTTGGCCGGGGAAAACATTGTTTCCCCTAAGGATATGCTTGCCAAGAACAAATTATTTTCCAATACACGAGGCGCTTTCTCGGTAGGTAGTATTTTTGCTAACTAGCTGTATCACATTACATTGTATCGGTCACTTTTTTTCTGAGAACGAAAAAAAAACTAAAACACACATATAGTACACATATATAATATTAATGAACGCGTTTAGAGTATCGATTCTATAATATATTATTATGGGTTTGCCGTGCGTGACACCTATATTGAAACGTTTTAAATTTTTTTCCCCTCATTGACATAGTTTTACTATTTAGGACGTGCTGACATAAAGGCTAAAGCCGTGACCCAGAGAGAATGCTAATTGGATTGAAGTACTGAAACGAATAGGAAGACAACGGTTCAGTTAATAAATAGTTATATTCAACGGCTCGGTGGTCAAACTTAAAAGGATATCATATCAAATATATGTACCTACAAAAGTATTACAATTAGAACTGTATATTTGCATTGTACTTAAGCATTTAAACGTTTTATTCACAATTTTCAATGAATAAACTTTTATTAAAATGTTTTTCTAAACACTGAAATTTATATAATATTCAGTCGTTTAGTGAAATAAGAAATATAAAGTCGATACAAAATGCACATACGGTTTTACAGTGTTTACCTTGTCCAGAGTGTTTAAGATTCTGAACTCATTTATTAAGTTGTATTATACACATTACACGTCATATTTGTAATATAATAATTTATATAGTATCTACGATAAAAATAATACATTTAAAAGTGTTTGGTATGATCTCAAAATAATATATTGTCATCTACATTAATTTCAGAAAAAAAGCATAAACTTTGGATGATCGTTAATTCCTTGTGAATTATTTTAAAATGAATTTCTTTTCAAATATATTATTTAAGTATGGGTTTGGCGATCCAAACATTCTAATTTAATTTTTTTTATTCCAATGTAGAATTATAGTAATACTTTAAAATAAAAAATATCTGACAAGCAGTAGCTTAAACATAAAATATCTTAAAATTATTTTTGATATTTGAAAGTTATATATTACTAATGTTATTAAATGTATATAATTTTTTTTTTATTATTCAAAATCACCCCTTAGTAAAATTCTAAGCACGATCCTATTCAAACTTAAGGTCATAATATATAAAAAAATATCGTACGTTTCTAGAATAACTTTTTTTTTTAAATAGAGATGCATGCTGATTATTTACAATGTATCGTGTTTTATTATTTAAAATAATTTGAATAATAAAAAATAATGGGTAAGGTTTTATTTTTTATATAGCATGACGTTATGTGGTCAGTTTAATAAGTTCTACATTTCTACTTGGTGATTACATAGCATATTGTTTAATAAATCAAAATTTATAATTTCATTTTTTTACAATAATTTTCTTTTTTTTACTCTTAAAATAAAGATTTACTGGTAAAAATGTCCATTAAGACTGTAAATGAACTATTGGAGTTATTTATTTTACACTTGACCACAAGTTTTATTATTTGTATTGCATAATTATATGGTACTTTTTCGATAAAAACTTTGCTCTAAATTGTTTTACATTATATTGTATAATAATCGTTTAACCAACTAATATTTTAACAAAATGTACCTATTGGGATGTAAGTATACATAAAACAATAATCGTGTTATAAAGTATTAATGTAATTAATAACTTACAACTACAATTAAAAGTTTTCATGAATTAATTGTATATAATCTATACTTGTTATAAATTATAGGGTTAATGTTTTTATAGGTATGTTATAAACTGATTTGAGTTCTTGTGTCTATTATAAATTGAAAAATAATCTATACCCATTACCCATAATCTAAATATTAAAATATAAAAATAATAATAGCACGAAAAATTGTATATAGTGTCAATTGACACCTTTCACTCAAGCCGTCCTATTTTATTTTTATGTATTATTTATTGTATTACCTGAACCCATAAAGCTTAAATTTTTCGGTATTTCTTAATAGAAGTTGTAAAACACTTAAAAATTCAATTTTATATTTTGTATTCTAAATGTAATTAATTCAAATTGTTTGATCTTTTCCACGATTTGCATGACTTATTTAATCTGTATTCATGTATCCATATAGAATTCATATGGTAGAATCTTATAAACAGAGTCCAAAATTAAAACTTACTGTTACCAAATTTATAATAAGAATTTAATTTATAATTTTTAGATAATTTAACTATATATAGAGTGTTACTATACACAAGCATGCTCAGTGCTCACCCTTATAATTTCTTTTAATAATAAATTTATTCCAATTCTGAGTTTTGGAATTTTTAAATATATTTATAGACAATAATTATAAATTCTTGATATTTTTTGTACTATTTAAGGAGGATACAAAGTGAGGATACAAACTTGTGTTTTTCAAATGATTTTTATCGTAAATTATTTAGTGGATAATTCTTATGGAATTCAAAATTTGAACGAGTAGTTTTTCAGTTATTGATATGTTTAAAATAATCGTCCTTAAAAAACGTCTTACAAAAAAAATAAGATATATTATGTAATATTAGATCTAATATTATTTTATTACACATACTTGGATAATTCTTACAAATTATAAATGTTGATAAATTAATATTAATTACTAAAATGTTCAAATCGCCATAGTTCCCTTATCTTCAAAACACATTATTATGGACCCATTATCCTCAGTACACAAAGTTAAATAACTCAAAACTACTCGTCTGAATTTTTGATTTTAGTACATCAACATTTTCAGAAAAACTACCCTCTAAATAATTTACAGTATAAAGGAAAGTTCTAGTTTAAAAAACAGTAGTTCGTACCTCCACATAACACTATTTAAGTAGTACAAAAAGTCTCAACAATTTGAAAATATGGTGTTAAAGTATATTTAAAAATTCCAAAAATTATATTAATAACTGAATTATTGAAGAAAAGCGGGCGTGAGCATAATTGGTCTATCACCCCGTTTATGAAATGTAAAAGTACAATGATGGATGAAACTAATAAATTTTTTTATTCAATTAAATAATTGTCTATTTTAATTAATCATAAAATATAGTAGAGTTTATAATATAATATAAATATTATATGACCTTATAAGTAAAAAGGTACCTATATGGATAAAACTTGGAAAATAAATTTTCAAACACACTTAGATAAAAAATAATATTTCTAATGTTATAAAAAAAACATAATTTAATAAAGATTTTAAAACCAAATTTCATACATTTACTACGAATAGTAAAAACTGTAAATTGCTTACTTAATTTTAATCATAAAAATGTGAACATTTTTGGGAAAAAAATAGGTAGTAAAACTAATTTTCTGAATTAAAATAACTGCATTGCAGTAACAAAAACTTTAGAGAGGATTATAAAACATGTAGTTTACAGTTCATTAGACTCTTAATGTGTGTATCTAATGTGTTTTTATTAGTATGTATTTTTTTAGTCCTAAATTTTACAATAATCATTGTACATTACAATTTAATATAGTTCCCTACATTAAATCTACCAATATCAACTTAATTATATTTGCGAATGATTTTTGTATCATTATACCTTTATTTTTCAGCAATGCGGATTACGTTGATAAATCATATAGTTATATCACATGATATAATGGTTATATAATATACAATATACACGATTTTAATCATAATGAAGTTTAATGTCAACAAAATTATGAAAAATGATTACACAATACGATTATCGTAACGGACGTTTTTATTACGTAATATGATTAAGAATTGTCACACATGGATAACCTAAATATTATATGTACTGCTGGTTAAAAAAGAAATCCATGTTGTTATGCTGCTGAATAAAAAAAAAATGTACGTTACTTAATTCCTTTACAATATGTGGAGTGTAAAAAAGCACTATCGACCACACAGAATTATGTATTTGACAAGAAGAGTTTTAGAAAAAATACTTAGATGTTTCGCATTGTCATGACGGAGATGATATTATCGTTGTCAACAAATCATTAAGAGCAAGCAAAAAAAAAAAATGCGATCATTGGCTTATGAAATAGTTGCAATGTAATATTATTATATAGCACAAATTCGTATAGCGTTATTTTAAGCAATATGTTGTCAGGAAATACTTTAAGACGAAAAATAGCATTGTGGTTTCTTGAGATTAAATTGCATTCTTGAGTAACGGGCCCAAATTAAATTCCAGTAAGTGTAAACTTCAGTGAAGACAGTCGTATACATTTTATGGACGTCATGAGATTGCATCTAAAAATATTATCTTGATTGTAAAATGTTTATTCGCTAATTACAGGAATCGCTTATTTTGTGCTCAACATTTATCTCTCGGAAAAAAATTATACTTCACATAATATGTGACCCGTCATTGGATTTCATCACAAGCGTGCAAGCTTCCCTCTTTTAAACTAATTTCATTATTTATTTTACTCGTAACTCGAGTAATTCAATTGTTTAGTTACACGCAATATTGGTTAAATATTAAATACACCTTTATACTCGAATAAAAAAAAAAAAATGGCTTTAAAACTGATAAATGCTTCGCGGAGTTTAATATCAGCGCAAAAAAATTTACTGCTTTTATCGTATCGGATAGTGGGAGCGAAACTAGAGTTAATGAAATCCACGATAAGTTAACATCCACGCAATATCTGCCAGGCCGCTAGGGTATAAGCACCCACCTAGGTAATGGAAATCCCACAACACCACGACACGTCAGACCCGTACGAGCAAAAGTACGAGCAAGTGTACGACCAGTCACTCTGTATATATTGTGCGTCAAACGTGCTCGAAATTTAAATGCTACACGTCAAATGTTGTTCACGTTAAATCTGAATCGGTATTTTATTCTCGCGCGACGCGGCCCCCGGCAACCGGGAGACACAATATAATATTATTATTATGTCCGGCGGGCGTCTATAAAAACTAGCTCTCCTGTGAAAAAGAAAAAATAAACAACCTATAAATAAAATATGAAATACAAACCACCGCGAGATATGTATATATATATATACCATAATCGCGTACATCCTATAGGTACGTGCGATTTATCGCCCCATACATTATTCCGCTGGATTCGTATACACCATCTTTAAAATAATAATAATAATAATAATAGTAATAATAAAACATTATCGCGTACTTTGTCATCCGTGTAAAATGACACGCGTGGCGCATAAAAATGTGCCTTTTTAATAAATATTTGAATGCGAGAATCGACAACACTCGTGCGTTCTACGACCGAACGGAATGTGATTTTATTACTGCCGTGCCATCCAAGACGGAAGAAGCACACCGCTGGTTAAAGTATATAAGCACGTCGGATATGTGTGCAATACGTATAATATAATAATATTATGTATTGTAATCGTATGTGCGTATATATATATATATATATATATGCGTTTTTTTCGCACGGGCCATACATAATATTACGAAATGTATTACATATTATTATGATAATATTATGAACTACCTATGTATATTTATAATATGCACGAGACTTTTTTTTCCATATGGGTGTGTATATATTTTACTATTATTGTTATTTTTATTTTATCGTGTTCCTACACGCCGCCGTTGTTGCCGTCAAAAAAAAATGAATACTATACTGTTCAGGCGTATAACATCACGAGTAGCAGGTAAACCACGATATTTTATAGCGTCGTGAGGTCTACTGCGACGAAATCGCAGCACGTCGACTTCTGCCGAAAGTCAGAATATTCCGGTGTGCGCTCCGATAATAATATTATTACGATGACTGGCCGCCAATAATAATTCGTCTGGTGTTATCGTACGAAATTTCATCGTTAAACCGTGTATTATTAAATCGTGCACAATTTCTCGGCAAAAATATTTATGGGGAAAACCGTAGTGTATTCTCAAATAACCAGACTAAATACATTTATTAATCATTATTCAATTTTATTATCATAAATTATAAAGGATTTCCTACGATGCACTTCAGAAGAGACCGCTGAATACAAAAATCATAACAAAGGTATTGTAATTTAATACTATTAAATGTGTACGTTTTTTTATATTAAAGTTGTTTCAACGTTTTAAGCTCAAAGCTTGTGTAGTGTATCGATATCGGCCATCAAGCGAATAGCGAAGATACAATATTATTATATACTAGAAAATAATATGAAAGAGAAAAATGACGCTATTGAGAACCAAAATTAATTTAGTTTCTTAACTTTATTTACTTTTTATTCTAATAGTAAATTAAATACACTGCCGTAACTTAATAGGTTATTATATTTTTGAATCATCATTTCAGACTCATAATTGTACAACTTTTAAAGAATGGGTTAGTAATACTTAATATAAAATATATAATATTATATTGTACTATATGAGCTCAACAGATTTGATGTATTTATTATATCTTTCAAGTATAACATTTGAATGAACAATGTCTGATCTCAGATAACAAAATGTTTAAATTTACTGCGATAAAAAATGTGTCAGAGTTAAAATACACATAAAAATAAAAGTTAGGTATACACACAAGTGTCAAAACTTGCGAAATATATATTTTTTTTTATATACACTTGGAGTTATATGTATAAATACCCAATATACTTAAATCGAGTCAAAATATAAGAGTTTTATTTACAAAATAAATAACATACATAAGTTTTACTCGGAAAATCGATATTTTTTTTTACATGTTTTGCATTTTCAAACTTCATTCGTTCTGAAGTTTATTGTACTCGATCTTGCCAGTAGGCTTGTTACTATAATGAGATGCTATAGATATTTTCGATTTAAGTATTGATATTTGAGATACATAGGTACACATTACATCAAGTATTTTTAAATAATTTTATTAAATCACGCCATCACGGTGATAGTTTAGTTAGAATAATTTTCAATCAGTTAGATGTTATTATATTATACAAACATATTTATGTAAATATCTAACTTATAGGAGCACCATACAAAAACATTACAATTAATAACAAAATCCCACTGTAATTAATAATTTTATATCTATCAACTTTTGAACACTGAAGAAATTTTTTTAGAAAAACTCGGAATCGTCGTTTACACGTGTTGTGTAAAAAAAGAGGTTTCTATAACATAAAATAAATTTTTTTTCAAAGACAAAAATGTTTACAGAAATAAACTAATAATTGTATACAATGTGTTGGTTCATTTAAAGTATTTGAAACTATGGGCTTTAAGTTTATTTAAAAGTTCGAATAATTAAAATGTCAAATGACAAAGTTCGGTGAATCACCCTATATATATTATATAATTATAAACTCTTTATATTACATATAGTAAGTATACAGTTAAATGGTAGTTTTTTTACTTAAAAAGTAGTTAATTTTATTATGTTATCGTTATAAACATCAATGTCTAATTATACATTGAATATAAAAAGGAAAATGTATTTATTAGTAATGTAAAACAATTTACAATAATCTGGTAGTGACAACTCTGTTTTCTACGTAAGGTTTTAAAAAGCTTTATATTTCAAACATTCACTAGGTAAGTATTTGACATTAAAAAAAAACGCTATTGTTGTATACCATGATTGGTATTAATGAAGTTAAAATAATTGCTTCGTGTTTGCGCTGCTGTTGGGCACGTTAAAAAAATTAAAACACTTCAATAAAACGTTAATTATTAACTTTTAAAGCGGAATGGCAACTTTTAGTGATACATTTTTTTTAATATATACGAAAATATATATTTTCAAACTATCGAACTAAGGGTGTATTTTATATGTTTAATTTTATTGGCTGTAAATCTCTACACAAATCGGACAACGAATCCTAGGGGAGAGGTGTTGGAGTAAAGGGTTAGGCCGTATCCTTCCTTACCAGTTAAATAATTGACGGTTTTTGTGCCCAACCTGAAAAATTCTATAAACGAATAAAATGATTAATAATTTTCTGGCTGACGCATATTTTACGGGCCATTAGTCACAGGGACACGAGCAGAGATTTAATTAAAAAAAATTATAGAAAACACCAACGAATCGTAAATATATTTTATCAAGCGTTCGTTTAAAAAAGGATAGGGTAGTGCCGTCCGTGATCAAATTATTTAAACAACAACCGTCTGCGTTCATTTGCCAAATAAAACAGTTTTTCCTTCCGATTGAACCTTATCCAGAGACTGGCTAAAATATATAGCGACATGCAAACTGGCATTCCCTGTAATTAGTGCGTCTCATTTCGTAAAGCCGCAAGCAGTGGTTAGGGTTGGGGAAAAGAAGACGAGCAGAAAAAAAACAATTAGAAATATATCCTTTTTTTAATTTCCTTCCCCATCCTGAGGCTGTATGATTTATCACTACACATTTCCTGCGACGCAACAAACTATCCCAAAAGCGGAAAACTGATATCTTTTTTTCATTATTTTCATTATTTTTATGAGCATATAATGTGACTCTTCGAGGATTTGAAAAACATCAGTATTTTAATTTTAAGATACACTTAAAATACAATTTTAAATTGTAAGCAATACTATAGTAGTTTTTATAATATCAAACATATTATTTTTTTAATGAAAAATGGTTCTAAGTTGGTTTACTTAGATTCGATTAATTTAATCGTATGGTTTAGATACAATATTATTTTAGAAGACACTTGTTAAGCTGTAACATATTAGCATGCTAATAGTAGTTGTTCATGGTAACATGTATAAGCATTTTTAATAAGCAAATTATGTATTTAAAATTGTAAATAGGTGCTACAAAGGTAGGGTAAGGTAGGTAAGGTTGGTATTTTTGAAATGATAATCAATTTTATGGTATTGTACTACTGTTGAAAAATAACTATGATTTACGAAAATACTTCTTTTGACATTATGAAGAAACTCAAAAGTTGATTTTTTTATAAAATATAAGCTTAATACCACTGTTATATTTTAAACACGTGTTTAGGTGTTTCACAAAATAACATAATAACAGTTATAAAAGTATAACTAATGACCTAATATTCACAAGTTCATGACAAATGACATAAAAAAAGTTTTTTAAATGTATCCAATACCCATTATTTTTTGTTTAATAATTTAAAATATCTTTCACCAAGAAGAGGAATGCGAAACTAGAGATAAAATATATTGAAGAATCTTAATACATTTATATTTTTAAGGCAACTTTTACTCTTAACATTTTATTACTTCGTGACTAGGGTAAATAATAATGACTAATTGAACCTCGTGAATATACTCTATAGTAAAAATATCATTTATACAATTCTGAACTTCAATAATTTCTCTGACTACTGTTATATGTTTTTTTTAAATTATATTTATATTTTATATTTAATTGTACTAGAATAAATTTATAATTTCTTGATAGTAAATAAAAAAATGTAATTAACTTCATTTTTTTTTTTTTTTTAAGACACTTGAAATTATACGTATTTTTGTTTGAACTTCTTAACACTCATTGTTTCTGAAAAAAGGGTATTTAATTAAATATGTTTATAATAAGCATTTCTTTTTTTAACAGTACATTTGAAATTGCAATATTAAAATGCTGAAGTAATAAAGACAATTAATAAGAAAGTATTTACATTTCCAAAAAAAAAAATTGAATACTGATTAAAATATTGTTTATTTGTGGTTGAATACATTGTTTATTATAAATGTATATAAAGGTTTGATAGGGTTACTCAATGTTTAAAAGTTATTAAGTTTTAATACAACAAAACTCTAGATTTCAGTAAAATCCCAACATTAATTATACAATATTCTGAATTTAAATGTTTTAAAATTATAATATCCATTGAGTAAATTTCTATTAATTTGTTCTCTTACAATTTTATTAATAAATACTATTTAACTAATAAAATTAATTATCATAGGAAAAAAATATTAATCTTTTTAAAAGATTCTTTCTAACTATATATTTTTTAGATTTCAAATTTAAGTGCATTACTAATAATTAACTACTTTGTATTATTTCAGTTATCTGTTGTTTTTTTCTTTCTCTTATATTTATTGTAGTATTCATATTCGAGTGTAAATATCCATAGACAATACATCTGTTTAAAAATAAAAATAATTATCCTAACTTTATATTTAATGAGAAAAATAATTCACTATTATTTATGGTATTTGAAGAACAGGAATACCATGGTTTATCAAAAGTAGGTAATATCTGATTAATATTTGGTATTTAAAATTATATCTTGGTTTAAAATAATTTCCCACTAAGCTCAATAATAATAAGTGTAGTAAATACAGCATAGTTTATGTATTTATATTTATCAATAATATGTATATTTTAACGATAATAGTCCTTAAAAATAGTTTTATAAAAATATGAAACAGATGTAGTATTTATTTTTTTTGGCCTTTTTTATATGAACAGCTATCATCATTGTAATAATATTTTCCAACCCCATTATTTTATAATAAATAGACCTATTATCCTTAGTCCTCAAATTTAAATAACTCAAAAACAACTTATTTAGGTTTCGATTTAGATACATCATAATTTTCCAAAAAGTCATGTGATTAACAATTTACAGGAGAAAAGTCGATTTTCATTCCTCATATGATAAGCAGAAATTGGTATCGCCACATAAAAACATAAAAAAATCTAAGTGTTTAAGAATTGGCCCTTACAAATATTTCAAAGTTCCAAAAATAAGAATTTCAATAAATTGATTATAAAAAGAAGAAAATGGGGGGAGAGTAGTTGATGAAATGCTTGGTACAGTGATAAAAAAAGAATAAAATACTTGTAATAATAAATTATAGAAATATTGTAATAACAATGTTATAATAAATTATAATTATCATTTTATAGAAGTTAAAAAAATTAGTTTCACAAGTAATGATATGTTGTGGGGTTATTTAAAAAATCCAAGCAAACCACAATATTCTAACTTAAGAATTAAATCTATAAGTATAAATATCTTGACACTTATCTAATATCTAAAAACTTATTTTTGTCTTACCATTATTTTTAAATTTTAATTACTTTAAGTTGTACTTTTATTGTATAGGAACGATACAACCATAAGAGTTATGGTAGTTTTAAATATTATACAATATATTTTAGTTTTCCAATTACCTACTGACTACGATAAAATATTTTTAATAATGTAGTTGCGTCAAAAAATCTTTTTGTTTCTGTTTAGTTTTTAAATAAAAATAACGTAATACTTTTGTTTATTTTATATAAGTTTACACATAAACAATATTACGTTCTTAATCCTTTATTTATCTAAATAAATAAAGAAGTAATGTTGACTTTCGGTATTTATTCAAAAAGCAATTCATTAGTTTTATTCAACAAATTCTAGCTTTCCGTTTATATAAATTTAAAAAGACGCCTCCCCACGTTCTGTTTTACAGGTCGATAGACACAAATGCACACACGTTACATTAATAGCTGTGTATTTAATATCTCGTGAAAATAAAACCCGATCTGTGGAATTTCTGTTCTAAGTGTTTACATTATTACATGTGCTCGGATTGCTTATTTCATGACAGCGAGCGAGCCTTTAAATTAACCCAAATGCCTCTCGTTGCAGTACACAGGATTCTCGGCGTTTCGGTAAACCTTTGAAAATATACATTCTCTGATGGCGGCATATACAGTGCAAGACGAGGATAAGCAGCCGAATGGTTTTTGAATTGAATTTCTACGTATAAAAAGGAAGTGACTTATAATACCGCGTGCCCTGTGTAAAGGGTACCTACCTACCTACCTACCTACCTACCTACCTACCTATCTCTTGTACAAAACTACCCAGGCATGTTATGAAGAAAAATGAATTAAAAGTAAAAAATCCTTGAGGTAAATTCAATGGGTCTCGTGCCCTTTACATTTATGATATATTATATATATTAAAAAACTGTTCATGATATTTCATGTTATACATTTATACGTATTGTATGCATGGAATGCATTATAAAATAATAGTGTAGTGTTTAACTTAAGAAAACAAGTGTTTTATTAATATGTAATAATACAATTTAACAACTCATTATACATAATGGTATAAAAATATTAACGCTTATGTAATTTTTAATACATGCTATAAAGATTTTTATGACCAGATAAACGGTTTTATTTATAACGACTTAATTGACCTCAATTATAGTCATAAAAAGCTTTTTTCAAATAACTTAACGAAATCAAGACTAATTTTTTAATTAAAATAAACAATTTTCATTTTTTTATATAATTTAACACGAGATGTGAACATTTTAATCTGCATTACATTGTTTGAAACCGTTAACGTACCAATTAAAAGTTTTAAAACAAATTGGAAAAGATAATAAGTATTTATTTTAATTAAACAGTGAAAGTAATAAAATGAAAAATAAATCGAATATTTTCGAGGAAACCTCGATATTTTACAGAATGGGCTTGACGGTGTCAGCTGGTGATGTATTATATTTTGAGTCTATGTGGGTATTAAATGTTTAGTTGAATTATTCAATGTCTCGACAAGAAAGAACAATCAAGTCGGGTAAATGAATATGAATTAAGTAAAACGTTCTAAGATTTATAAGACAGTAAATTGTCAGTAAAGTATTTGACACAATTTTTTTATTTTTCTTTAATTACGGTTTCTCTACTTTGTAAACCACCCAGATTTTCTTTTCTTTTTTGTTGTTCGTGAAACATATACTTTGGAATATTTTGGTGGTACTCCTTAGAAGTCTTATATGGCAATATCTTTCATTTTCTGTAGCATTGTAGGTAGGTGCAGCGCATTTAACTCTAATCAATAACAATGGACTTTTCAAATTTTAAACGTGCCTACAATAGTTATTATAACATATTATTAATATCTTTAAAATAAACAAGGCTTTCGTGTAAACTACTTCAATTATTATATACATACAGTACCTATCACCAATAAAACCAATTTTTAAAAATATGTAATATTATCATGCTGACAGATTTAAATGATCAATAAATATTAATCAAATATATAAATATATATATATATATACATTACACAACCCGAATGACTATTCGAAATAAATTAATTTCGATGATTAATTAAAATCGGACTTCAGGGTTTTTATGTAAGCAGTACACTAGTATAGTCAGTTATATCGCGTACATCCAATTAAAATTAAAAACCAAAACTTAATAAATACCCATCAGAGTTTCATTATTCTTAATTTATTTACTTCCGTCGAGAAGATGACTTCGTACTACTTGATCAATATTAATTATTACAAAATAATAGCTCCGAGGTAGATATTACTATAGTATAGTATACCTATATTATGCTGCAGCATATTATATCGCGTACGTCAATCCCGTTCTCGATAAAAAAAAAAGAAAAAAAGAATAATAATAATAAAAACACTGTACGATAGCTGTATCTAAATTATCGCTACCGTGGAACGGTTTTCGGCGCAAGTTTAATACTGCTGACGTGACGGAGAGTGACGGGCGGTGACATAAATCTCCAGCTGTTGCCCGTTAAAAGCCGAGGTTCATAAATCGCTTGACAATAACAATTTGGCTAGGCCCGACCTCTGCCTCCACCCACACAACCTCACCTCCACCGAACGTCATTGGACCACCGTCGGAAGTAGTAGACGGCTCTGATGGTGGATATTATAGAGAACTGGCACGTCAGCCCATTCGGCCGCGTCATGCGCGCATGTTAAACATCATAATTGATTGCTTCGGCGAGCAGCGTGCACGCGACGGGCCAAATAAATAATAAAGCGGGCGAAACGTTAAAAAAGTCATGACCATCGAAATAATATGTCCGGCCACGTTCGGGGGGAAAGTGCTGATTTCGAACACACTCCAAGTCAGATCCGGTGCCGAATTTAAAAGGTGGAAGTGGAGGTTTTCGTCCCTCGTATCGTATATATATATATAATATAATATATAGGATTGCTTAGATGTTTATTTGAAAAAAAGCCAAGTATAGGTAGGTACTTGGGTGCACGATTTAAAAAACTACGAATTTCCGAAGAATTTCACGAAAATTACACAATATGTCAATATTATGTGTGAGATAAAATTAGAGCACGACAAATCAATATGTAACGATAATGATACGACAATCAACGATTTTACAACAACAAGGAAAATAATTTTTTTAAATATTCGAGTAAGCGAATTTACTTAATCATTTTTTGTTGTTGTTAATATTTCATAATATTTAATAACAAATTATATTATGTTCTGTTAATATATTTTTAAATGATTTTTAATTGTAATATAATTTGGTTGTGTATTTTATTTGACTTGGACGATAATTTATGGGTTAAACTTGTCATCGGGAAGTCGTATACAACGTTTGTTTACAACAATAATATAATTTTAGTGAAAAATAGAGTACATCATTTTTTTCTATTATAATTAATATAAAGGTACGTGATGTGAGTCAAAGGAATCGGATGGAAATCACGGTCGAACGGTACATTCCGCCACGTCCCTTTAGACTCTAAAGTTTAGAGCCTATCTATATATTATACATGCCATTCATTATTATTCGCAGCTGTTTTGGCCGGCCGACGCATGGAGGCGTTGTGACATTTGAGTGGGTAGTGAACGATTTTGGTCGGCAAGTCATCGAGAACGGGATAGCTACCTCCTGATAATGGTATCGGCAATAATATATGATGTGGATGTCGCGATGAAAACGTCAGTCGGTAGGTAATAATATTATACATTCACACAGTCTCTCCTGCGGCGATATAGACCGATAACGCATCGTCGGAGTAAGCCCTCCGGACGCGCGAATCAAGCGCAGCTTTTTATCGTACAGAACGATTAGGTATTCACTCAGCAATAATACTGCAAAATTCAACGCGTAATACACTTCAGCAGTGCCTATTGCGATCTGTGGGCGCGGAATTTGCATTGTTGTGCTTTTATATAGTTGCCGTTGCCATCAGAGGTCAAAACATTAAAACTTTTACCTGTTGCGGCCAAACGGAGGAGGGCAGATGTGGCGGGAATGAGTGACAGAGTGACAGGGGTGAGCGGGAAAGAGCAGCGACGATAAGAGAACGAGGAGGGTGATCCAGGGGAGAGGGCGAACGCACTTGGCCGCTTTAGGTTTGCCGTCGTAAAATGCGTGGCCCGGCGGAATTAAATTAATCAAATCCTACGGGTCAAACACCCGCGACCTGTTGTGGGCTCGTCGCGGTTATTCAATATATTATTATACGTTTCTGAGACTACCTATACAACCTTTTTTTTTTTATCGTGTTACTAATCGTACAGTCATTATAGATAATTATGGTGCAGTGAACCAAACTCTATTCATGTTACGACCACGAAATTAACATATATACACCCCATTAAATATTCCAATGATTGGGGCGTAACTAGAAAACCGATACATTTTTGTTGGATCGAATGTCTTCGTTTTAATAATGACGACAACAGTGAATAAAAGAGATATTAAAATAACACATGTTCAATAATTCTGACGTATGTGTTAATATAAAGAAAATTATATCCAATAAAAAACCAAAGAACATGTGAATTTGGCACATAATATAACCACATCGGTTCTGGGTTTAACTGTTACAAACAATACAAACGTTATATTATATAAAAATGAAAACATTTATGACATTTTGTGATTCGGCGGGTGTCCTTAATTCGTATAAAAAAATATCATCCAAAAACTCGCTCATTATTATATAATGTGATTTTAGATTTGATCTGTGAGATATCATTAAAACAGAATACGTAGTGCTATTCAGTTTATTCTTAAGTTCGATCGAATCGAAACAAATGTATTTTAGTGGTCGTATAATTAGTTTAATGTAGATAAATTTATATGATTGGATATTCAATCAATGTATGTTAATCTAGTTGATATGGAAGTTATAAAACAAATTTTAATAATTGAAAAAAGTAAAATATTAAATTTATATTATTCATAGTACCGGAATTTTAAAAACCAAATCAAATACATCATATTGTTTACAAACGAAATAAAATGAACTGAAGTGTTCTTAAATCTATCTATGTCTTTTATTTTAAGCTATTGGTATTGAGTTGGGTTTTATATTATAGACGTATTTCGAAGAATTATATAAGTATAAATAACATGGTGACATTCATCTCATTCCTTTAACTTTTAAGCTGTCATTGAACGATTCTCCTTCGGTACACTCCACAACGTATCATCTCAGTCCCCGTGTCTCCACAACAACCCCGCGATCCGTACATAACTCATCTCATCTTTAACTCACTCAAATTATCACTATCACGTACCCACCTACTGTCACTTTTTAAATCTTCATCCCATCAATATTCAAAATATATTCTACTCCAAAAAATATCCCGTTCCCTATCTTATCATTTTTTAAACATAAATGCAGGCTATATAATTTAATTTTTGTTGTGTAGCTTTGTTTTGTATATCACTTATAAATCCAAATAAATTTTTTTTTTAAATGATAAATTTGACATAAATTATTTATATTACATAATTTGACATTTGGTACTATAGTACCAATCATCTTTAAGCGTACTTTTGGCTTGTGGCGGCGATAGGGAATTACTCTGGTAAACTATACGTCTATATATACCATTATTTACAGCATTAAAGAAGAGAAAATATAATAATGACACCGATACCGTTCGTAATAATAAATAATTTAACCTTGTACATTTCAATAAGTATTTTAATTTCTAGGACCCATATTTGCAATACAAATCTTAAATAAAAAAACACAATGGAATAATCAAAAGTATTCACTCATTAAATTTTACCGTGGAAATTCGTCGAAATAAAATAACTATAGCTGAAGAATATTTAGTATACGACACGTACAATATCACACACCTTATATTTTAATACCTACCTTACTGTTTTTAAAAAACGTAAATATTGAGTTAAAACAATAACTGTCATAATTTGTAGTGTTATTTGTGAGTACTAAATAGGTACCTATACAAAATGACCCCATTAGAACCACGTCTAAATCGTATAAACGATTATAATAATTAAAGACATGAGGTTTTTTTTTTTGTTTAAATAAAACGAAAACTCAGTAAAAAATGATCGATATTTAATGGTACCAATAATACACCTACATAAATCGTAGTTTAAATTGGTAAACAGTAAAAAAAAAAACTTAATTTGTTTAAATGTACCTATATTTCAGTCACTTAAATTTCTTTAATATTTTTACTATACCATGTAAAAACATATTTAAATTAAGTATATATTTATTGTATAATATTATTAATATATGTTATTAATTTTAATACACTCTTTGTGATAAAATAATAATAAGTATTTGTTTTTGTTTATGCTTTGTAGTTTTAGCCCTTGCTTTTGTACCTGGAATACATACGGGTAGATCACAAGGGGTTTTCATGAATGTTATAATAAAGGTAAATATTGAACTATTGTTACTTTGACAATGCATGTCATTCAATTTCAAGTGCATGGCTAATTATCAACAAGTGTTATCGGTAATAGGTTTAAATATGTAAAATAATATGTAGTATTCAGTATATTACGTATTATTGGTTTTAGCTTTACCTACGTTTCCGCCAAATAAACAGGAAGTTATTTCCAATATAAATTATTAGTGTTGCGTGCATAATTTATTTATTTTATTGATTGCCAATAATAATTCCTTTGCATGTCTTAAATTATAATAATCGATGTAAACAGAGTGAATATAAATTCCAATTTGAAACCAAATTATATAATTTAGACGCAGCTGTTACATGTAAATTTATAAAAATAATCTCATTGTTCAGTAGTTCTGAAAATAATATAATTTTAAATGTGATATTATCATTTTTGAACTAAAATAGTTTTGTTATATTTTCTTAGTAAGTATGTCGGCGGTCCGTTTAAAAATGTCTTAGTTTTAAGAAATTACAGTAATATTTTTGAACGAATATTTAAGTTATATTACAAAATAATAACTAAAATAAAATCAACAACAAAAAAAAAAAATTACAAAGAAATTTTTATTTTACGTTTTTTAATACACGACTAACAGTATGATAATTATTAATTATTCATACTTTTTATAGAAAAAAAATACATCTTTATGACTAATAAACACGCCACTTAATGGTTTCAATAATACTGTAATATATTTAAAAAATACATAATAAATTAATTTGATTTCATTTTGACATGTCTAAACCAAACAACGGCTTATGTAATAAATCAGTTCATGTATGTTTATTGTTTATACATTTATTAAAGAAATATAATTTATTACTGTATTTAAAAATCTTTTAATTCTTTTCAGTTTTTTTAGTTAATAATAATATGTTATACAATCCACACCATATTGTTCAGTAAAATAATATCTGTCATGAATATTTCAACTAACAGCGTACTGTAAAAAATCATCTCACTATTCTCAGTTTTCACTCTTACAACATTTGCATAGTAAATATTATGTTTAAATGTGATCAAATTATTGAGATTTGTCTGCACTCTACAGCGGGTTAAATTTAAGTTTATGTCGGTTCAAAAGAACTTTTTTAGTGTCTTTGTTCCCCAGATAAAAATATCATTTGCTTTGAGTCCGCTATTCACGCTTATAATATTTAATTCAATGTGCATACAATGTACGTTCAGTATTGGATAGTTTATTACATTTTCGTGATTCGGAATTGATTTTGATAAATTAAGACGTATAGTACATAAAATGTAATCAATAAATACATTTTAATACCTAGTAGTTAATATAAGCTACTTATGGTGAAACTTTCTTAACTTCTTTAAAAATACTCTGTAATTATATTTCAATTAAATATAGCTTTAGCTTCTATATTTAATTCAATGAAAACGCATTTAGTGTTAAGTGAATTTTTTTTTACAGTTATATAGAAGGAGATCCTTTTATGAAACCTCCGCAGTACGTAATGCCTGACCTAACCGCTTTCCCAAAGCTATTCTGTATTCGTAATTTCAATGCTATGGCTTTTTTTTTTCATCCCTAGCCCGTTGGCTAAACGACCAATAACGTGATTAATTAATATGTGCATAACATACACATAATTTTATATGTAACGTGTACATTTTAAACTACCACTATTATAAAGTATTTATATTTTATCCTAAAAACATAATGAATAATTTTAAAACAGAACTAAGAATTTATACATAAAAAAATTCAATTTTTAGGCTAAAAAATGTTTACGATTAAATGCATACCAATTAAATTCATTCTAAACGAACCAAGCAATTTATTAGTTTCACAGTGTTATTTTCTAATTATACTGTTTAAAAAAGTTTCAAGTTAAAATATAAAAACTAAAATAGAAATAATTCTACATTCAAAATACTGATACTTGAATTGTTGTTCAAGAATTTAACACAACTTATTCAACGATTCTCTTAAATTATATTTTGGATACCAGCGACTGCTATCACAGCTGTGACGTTTTGTAATAAATGATAATTATAATTACAAATTACAATTTAAATAATAACGTAAAAAGAATTAAAATCTTAAATGGATCATAATAAAAAAGTAATTAAATTAAAATAATTATAATTTAGTAAATTGTAAGTTAGATAGTTTAATGGTTGGTTAAATAATATAAATAATATTTTTTTACAGTTTACAATTTAGCCACGGAGTTAACTCTTAACAGTAAATTAAAATATGCAGAAATAATATATGAATATATAAGAAAAATTATATACCTATTATTTAAATATATTTTGCATAAAACGAATTAATAATATCAATTGAAACTGAATGATTATTTCATTTAAAAATATGTTTTATACTTTTATTACTAATTAATAATATATAAATATTTGACAGTTAAATATTGTCACCCAGATATTCATTTTTATACTTAAGGCATTATTTCGTGGTAGCTACTTTTAAGTTGTTAGTCATTCTAACGTTTATTAATTATGAACTATTTCAAATCAGACAATATTACACATCCCGTTAAGTAATGTAAAAAAAATTCTATTTTCTGGCAATCGGGATAATAATAATTCATCCATTTCTCGCTTTTCATACTATTACTCACAATCTGTGGACACTTGATGATTTACGGCTAACATTATTGTCACTCGTCCTTCCAATAGAAATTCTCCAAATATTCGCACACGTGAATTTATATATTGTATGTTTTGTCCATAAAACATTTATTCTAAGAAATATTATGCAGCTTATACATGTTAGGTACCTGTACAGAATAACTTGAACTGTTTCTTTTAAATGTATCGTACATTCGTACGGCACACTTACCATTTTTTTTTTGTGTAATTTAAAAGTTTGTATTTTGTCTAGAAATATTGTTGTTTTAGGTTCGTTATCCTTTGTACTTTGTTTCTAGAACAATATTGTAACAATATTAATTTTCTAAAAAAATACAGTTATTTGTGAATTTATTGCAATAACTGCAGTACATCTAAAACACGTAAGACCAATAAATGGAGAAATAATAAAAATGAAAGTATAAAACGAAACGAAAAGTTGTGTACTATCTAAATAAAATTACGTGATATTCTTGGTAAATTGACTTTTAGGGAATTTCGTTTTATACTTCACCAAAATAAAAATCAAAGAATCACGAAACAACATGTTTTTAATTAAATGTTTTCAATAGAAATATAAATTTTTTAATTTCCAAATATGCTTTTAAAAGAAGAAATACGTCAAAGTTTTAAAAACATTTTCCATAATTAGGTATGTCTAATTTATAACAAATGTAAAAATATATTGTTATAAGATATACCTAGTTATTTCTAATGTTGAATCATTTAAAAGAACTTTTTATAAATGTATGGTATCACTATCTTCTTGACGACACACAATAGGTGAAAAGGTCAACACCACTGAAGTGACCATTCTATATGAAAAACTGCTTTTGGTCAATCATCTGCCCCACTTGTGAAAATGTAAGGAATGTTTTACAAAACTGTTTTTTCTATTTAATTTTCCCAAGAAAATATTTTTCGTTCAAATAAAAAAATCTTAGTGACGGCCAATAAAAAATGTCTTATAAACTTGATTTTACAACACCATCTAAACATGTATATAATACCATTGATGTGTTTTATAGTGCTCTACATACCAGATTTAGATTGATAGCACTATGAAGACCTTTTTCAAATTATAATTCTGTTTTCCTAAAAGTCAGTTTTAATATGTACTGTATTGTTAATAAATTATTTGTTTAATAGAAAGGAAATTATTCTGTTTTAGATACTATTTAATCAGAAAAATAAATAAAACGTAAAATGAATAATAATAGATACTAATTGCATTTAAAATTTTAAAATAATAGTTCATAAAATGCCAATATTTAAGTTTTTGAGTATAAACTACTAAAACGCGATAAGTTTACAGTATAGTAATTTATTAAACTTGTTTTTTAAATATTAAATTGGATAAGGAAATAACAGTGAAAAAGTAGTGTTGACAAAATTGTGAAGGAAACGAGCAAAAGTGGTTGTCGGCTAATTACTAAGTTAACAAAGACAACTACCATTTTCTTAATCAATTTTTCCTTATAAACCCGCTTAATACATTTTTCAATTTCACAGTAAGTTATTTATATTTATTTTCAATTAAAATCCTTCGTTTTAAATAATTTAATATTAATTTTTAGATTATATAAAAAAAATATAGATTAATTATTTTTTATTGATTAATAATTTTATGTGCGTAGATAAAAATGCATACTGTTCATATTCTGATCGAATACGGATTTATTAATTTAATAACCTCAACAATACAATATAACAAATTATTATTATATAGGTTTTAACTATTTTTAAGCATATTAAGTAGTAATTAACCCTGACCAAATAAATTATTTTTTATCCCACATAAATAATTGAAATATAATATAATATTTTGTTATTATTTTCTCAAATTATTTATTGAAAATAAAAATCGTATATGTGATGAACTAAAACTGTTTTTTTTTTATATACCGTATAGTAACAAAAAAAAAGTTAAACCAAAATGTACGAAAAAAGTTATATGATCATAATACAATATATATTCAGCGTAGGTGGTATAGAAGTAAATTTGTTTGATTATAAAATATATTTCCTATATAACTATTTGCTATGTAATGTAAAAAGTGTCATCATAACGTGACCGCATCAAAAAGTAAAAAATTGGAATTCGCTGCCCCTTTTTTCGGGCCCCGGGGGAGTCGAATTATGCCAATAAGCAATGCGAACATTGTGAACCGTAAACAATATTGCATAAAATACATAAACAATAAACTACCGACTTTGAAATATGGATTCTTCTCGTTTTCCCTACTTATAATTAATTTATAATAAAATGCTGCTGTTGCTGTACCTCCCCAAAGACTTTCTCAGTCAATTTTTTTTTTTTGGTACTGGTCTCGTTTCGCGTAATACTTGCGAAGCGGTTGCAAAATAACCGTTAGAAAATACAAAGTTTACGCATAAAAGTATATATAATAATTTATAACCTAACTTATACATATAGTATAATATGAGGAAGTGCTTTGCACGTAATTCAACGGTTTACATATTTACAGCTCGCTTTTCACAACGCAAAACGCGTGTGAAAATTTTTAATTTTTAATTTTCCACTATCATCAATCATCGGCAGTGTATATTTAAAATGCATATTAATAATATATAATAATACATATTATAATAACAAACATAGAACATATTTTAATCGTATCGTAATACAATAATATTATATATTACTAAAAAAAATATATATATATTTATAATAATATACCTAAAAGATGTCAATACAATACAAACACACAGTGAACGAGAGTAATATAAATATTATTTTTGGTTTTTTTGAAATTTTTGAAAAAACGGTGCGCGCTCGTCAGACATGTGACGAGATGGCGGTGGCGGCGGGAAATAGACGTTACCTGTGCGCGGGGCCGGCGAGGGTGGTGTGGCGGTGGCAGTGATAACTGTTGCGCTGAGCTTGTTCTGGCTGACGCTTCTTCCGCCGTCGGTCGTCGTACGTAACTGTCGCTGTACAGTCGCCGCCGGTGTCCGGAAACGCGGTTGACGCTGCTGCTTGGTGCGCTGCGGTGATCCGGTGTCGTAACGTCGCGCGCGCGCCCGTGTACGTGTGCGCCGTGTGCGTGTGCGTGTGCGTGTACGGGTCCTGGTCTGGGTGTGTGTGCGTGTGTGTGTGTGTGTGTGTGCGCGCGCCAAAGTCGCCGCCCGAGCAACCGTCAAGCACCGGGCAAAAGTATCGGGGGGTCTCGCGGACGCACCCCGCCCCGCCGACTCCCCGACTGACTCTTTTCCCAGTCACCCCCCCCCCCCCCGTCCACGACTAAATGCCTATACACACCCCCTCCCATCAACCCTTGCACCCCTCACCCGTAGCGTACTCCCGAGCCACCCCCCCCCCCTCCCATCCAACCTACCGTTTCGCGGTATGACGGCTTACAGGGCGACATCTGGTGCCGACCCTAGAAAGTAGAACTCGACTCCGTCGCAGCCACCGCCGCATTGGAAGCGTATAATTTTTTTCCACATAGGTTTGCACCTATATACCTACTCGGCCGGACTGCGGATAACCTGTTAACGCTCACTATATTATTTTATATGATCATTATCGTCGTCGTCGTCGGGGGACACTGCTGCAGCGATAATATATCCCGGCGCGCGCGATGATATTTATTTTACCCTAATTTTTGTCCCTCTGCCCCCCCCCCTCCAACCATCACCCCTTTTCCCTTTGACGGCGTTTTAAGCCGCACCCCCCGCGATGACGGACTTTCGAACTTTTGGTCTCCGGGCCCTCCCGCGGACTAATCGTCCATTCCCTTGGCTCTCGCCGACGCACCCTGCAGCACCACCGCGATATACCATATACATATAACACATACATACAAAATATATAAACCCTGCAACAAACGGTGATTATATTTTTTCCTTGGACATGTTCAATTATGTTGCATAAATAATACCCATAAAAGTTAAATTTATTTTGAAAATGTGTTCTTAAAAACCTTCGAAATATGCAAAATTAAATTTCGTTCATTTCTCCGTGTTTTAATGTCTTTGTACTGTATTTGTATATTGTTTCTCTGCTGTACGTATTATTTTATTTTTTTTATAGTCTGGTGTCATAGATATCAGTAAAAACCATGTGCTTCTGCAAAAGATTTATTAGTTCGCGACGCCAGTGTTACGGAGAGTGTCGTATCGACAGTAATTACATAATTTCACTAATCAATGGCTTTGATTTAAGTCCAAAACATAATCCCCCCCCCCTAAAAAAAGATATTTTACAAAATTGCAGCCAATGACGATCGCATACATCGCATTACAGGAGAGATGTGTCGCGCTACGTCCGCGCCCCGCGGTGCTCGACTTTGGGCATTTCCGGTCGGATATTTGATATTAATATTATTATATAATATCGTGCACGACTATTAGCAATCGTTTTTGGATCCGGTTGAATATTGTAACAAAATAAATATTACGTGACGACGAATGTGGATTGCGTCCGAATGGTTATGGCAACGTTATACGCGTGCACAGTGCGGACAATATTTCACGATAAGAAACTGCTATAATATTATTATATTCTACTATACAGATTATTATTATAATTTGTGTGCACGCGCGAAATAGAAAACATCTGGCAATAAAGAAAATCCATTTAACTGATCACCCCGAGAAATAATATGTGAATATTTTAAAAACAACGAAAGTGTCGATTCTGCTGAATTTATATTTAACTCGATTGCGGAGCATTTACACACCGATAGTCCAGATGTCGTATAATAGAATATATCGATAGAGAAAAAAAACTGTGGAAATTAAGACTTCGCTGAATTATAACCCGCAGAACTTAGGCCTCGGGGTGAGTACCGCCACTACCCCGTGGTGGAATTATGTACCGTACTATATACCGGCACGGTACAAAGAAAGATCAAAATACGTACCACGTATACCAGCTTAACTCAGTATTCGCGTCTGCACGGCGCCCGCTGTTCGACCTTCGGACTGCAGAATCTTTTTTTACAGGGCACGTTTGTTGGTATTAATTATGCTAAAACAATGGTCGAGTGCTCGTGTATGGGTGAACCCACCTCTGCTTATATATTATGATTCTCGTAAATGAGGCTGATGTCAGAATCACGTAGGTGCTTATTCCTCTAAATATTATTAGCATAATTTACTCGCGAAGTTCGGATTAATGCTAACGTGTAATCCCACCAAAAAAAAAGCGTACGAGGGTACAAAGTTATCGTTCCTTAGAATAATTTCTCTGTTGAATTCAACCACACGGCGATAATACAATACATCGTTAGTTTTTGAACAATACTAACATTGACGTAAAAGTGGAATTTAAAAATATAATATATAAGTGCGGCAGGTACTTATTTTCCGTATTACTATTATGTTTACTTACCAATATTTCATTTACATTATCTAATGGGTTTTTATTTCAATCGTCTCGGAATTATATTTTGTAGGAGTTGTATGTTTGTAGTTAATCCTAAGTCCCCGGTGACCAACTTCTTTATTTCATTGAACTTGTCCCAACTGCTACAAACCTGTTAAAAAAAATTGAAAATTAACTTCATAAGATATATATGATTTTATAAGGTATCCTTTTAAATGTATTAGTATAATGTAATAATACATTTAAACAGATTATCTAATTTTTATTCCACTCAATCTATACTGCTACTGACACATTTATTATTATTTATTGTATTAATCATAATTTATAATACACGACATATTTTATGATGGGTTTTTAAAATAATTTAAAATAACTATTCACGATTATACCAATAACTTTTTAATAATAATCTTATCATTTAAATGTCTTTAATGATTCAAGCTCTTAATAATGCAATTCATTATATATTATATTATATTTTACTTTAATATGATTTGTAATTAAGGTTTATTTCACACAAAATGTTATAGAATTACATAATATTCAATCAAATTAACTAATTTTGATTTTTATACCTAAAATATAAAAGATAAGATAACGTTGACCAATTGCCGAGACTAATGGGTTTTATTAAGTTTACTAAAATAAAAGTATAAAAAAAAGTACTAATTTTGATATAAAACTATTATAATTTTATTACGTCAATCGTGTATTCATATCCAATGTATACCTATATTCTATATCTTAATTTAAATGTATAATATATCTAACCAGACACTACAGATCAGTTTAAATAAGTACGTAAACGAGTACGTGAGGTTCTTAAATACTATTATACAATTTAGCCTGGCGGAAACACGACACATAAATAGCCCACACATATTAATATAAAACTATACATTTTGCAGTGCCGATTTAAACGTATCCAATTTCAATTTACAACGAAAATACCAGAATATTTAACTATTTACAATAACATGTATGATTTTGAACACATGAAATAAATAGTCTCCAATCATAATCTCTTAATAAATTAAGTTGTGTTCGATGATAAATCAGAGTGAAAAAGATACATTATCAAGGACGACCTGCTCTACATATCGGCGAGTCAGCGATTGTCGACTGTGCCTTCGACTAATTGGGTTATAGCAGCCCTGCTATCTTGAGTTTTGAAGGACAAGTTCAAAAAAATCGTAATCATAAACATTTATCGATATTCTCTCCCCTATTGATTAAATATTAAACATTCGTTTTAAAGGCGTTTAGAAACGGTTGTATTTTCTAAGTTTCATTAAACCAAAACAAAATATTGAAATTCTAAAGTTAGAAATTTAGTCAAGGATAAAACAACTATATAAAACAAAGTTTTCATTGTATTAGCTCCGAGTGTAATTAAAATTAAATTTTACATTACATGCTATATGATGAAGAGAGCTTGGAATTTATTAGTAGTTCAGTATAATTTCTTTGTTCGTCATCACTTTTTCGAGTAGTACTCAACTCTAAAAGCTCTATGTGACCACTATATTAATATATTTGTGTACTGCATACTAACACATCATAGATACATACTTAAAGAAAAAAACTTGTTGAAAAAAAAAAATGTGTTTCTTTCAAAATCAAATAATGTTATAATCAAAATTAAAAATAGGTCAGCAAGTGGGTACCGCTCTGCTCTACAGTAGGTGCCGAGTGGGTAACTAAAATGGATGTGTTCAATTTGAATTAAACGATATATAAAAAAAAGTATACGAAAAACGATTCTAAGCGAAGATGGTCACATTAGTAAGTATATTTTATGATATTATTGCTATTAAAGTAATTAATTTTTCTAATAATAATACAGTGGGTTGAATTAATTTTTGACAAAAACAATGAATTAAAAAATATCATAAGGTATATAAAATATAATCATATACTTTAAAAGTTTCAAGAACCAACGAAAACTTTTTAAATTACAACAAAATAACTACCTCGGCATCTAGGGCCATTGGCTACTAAAATATATATTATACTACTATTTTACTAGGGTAATAAGTATAAACAGTATTACAGAATATTTATAAATGTTAAATGTTAAAAAATAAATGTGTTCACATTATATAGGCGGTAATATAATCCTCATCACCATCCTCCACCAAAATATATTATATATTTTTCAATCGTTATGTTATATTTTTTAGTATTACATTATTTTTGTGTACCGTTTTCCGTTTTAATTCCGTTTACAAATTTTAATCGTTTTTGTCATACATAAGGTTATTTTAACGTTTGCAAGCCCTGTTTATAATTATAATATTTATTATAGTAGAAAAATTTCAATAGACATTTTGCAATTTTACTCTCATGTGCTGGATTAAAAATATAGGTACTTTTTAAATTTTAAAGAATATAATATAATTACACTTAGAATCAATCGAATTGATATTATATATAACAATTAAATATTTATAACTCGGTGAATTAAATATATTGTTAATGTTATTGTCTAATTATTTAATTTATATTTTTAATAACATTATTATTTTACTAAGAGTATTATGTAACCAAACTAGCCTACCTGAATTTAGAATTACAATTACGTATTGTAAACTTTTTATATGAATATAGAAAATCATTACTATTTATTTAACGTTAATTCTAATTGCTAAATTATAATTATAACATGCTTTGAGTAAAAATTAAACAAAATGTAATCTAATAATACTATGATATTATTATCAAATTTATTATAAAATTATAATGAACAACCTTGCAATAGTTCAACGCATTAGTGAATAGTGAGTACTGAGAAGTTACTAGTGTTATACATAGATTTTAATTTAGGTTCATTTGGTATTCGGTACATTACGTAGACATTTCACTGTTACAACAAAGAAATTCGATCAAATTTTATAATACAATTTAAAACTTACAGATCAGGTCTCAAAAAAAGAAAAACAAAAGAAAAAGACGATGGAACTCAACAAACGGAAGAATTAGGAACCAACAAACTAACTCAATTTGAATTTTTTATGTAGCAAAAGTAAAAGATTCCACTCTAAATTAACAAACCACACAAACCTAATTTTATTATTCGTAACAAATTCCCTTACATTATCACAAAATAGGTAACTACCGTAAATTAAAAAAAAATTAACCTAAAATACCAAGGTAAACTAGGTATATATATTGGAAAAATCCATTAATACCTAAAACCTAATTTTATTCTATATTAGGTATATAATATTAAATATGGTTAAACTGTGTAAAGCATTCTGTTGTTCATTTATTTATATCTACTGAACGGGCTATATTGCTATAATGCTAAAATGACCTCAAGGTGAGGTACTAATATACTATTTCAATAAGCTAGCTATACTTTGGGGGAATAACCATATAAATAATCAATAGGGCGTTAAACAGTCAAATCACCTACCCATCAAAAATTTAAACTATGTACGTTATAAGAGAGTGAAATCCGACTACCTAAATCTTACAAGTATGAAATAGTTCATGTTTAACAAAATTATTCTGTTTGGTTGTCAATAACCAAGAAGGAAGATTTTTTTTTTTTAAATTTGAGTGTTAAGTGATGACATTTCAAACAACAATTATATAAAATAAAAAAACATTTTTACCATTTAATTAGCAACATCAATTTTTGAAGGCACATATAACTTTACATTCAAGTAAAATATGTATTATTATAGTATTATGTTGTCATAAATACATAAAATGTGCTATGTATTATGACCTATAATGTAGTCCAATGCCAAGGTTTTATAGTTATCACATAATATAAACCTACGTTAATTTTGTCTTATTTTTATTTTCATAGATAACTCTTACGACGCCGAGTAATACTTGCACACAAACTTTATCTTATATTATATAATTTAATCCAATATTTATTGTCATTAACTAGAACGTAATAAAATTTCTAAAAACGTTAATTATACATTATAATACATACATATAAATACACTAAAACTATTAAGTTATCAAACTGTACTAACATGTAATATGTTGAAGCATTGTTTACATACAATACATTTATAAAAGAAATTATTTCAATTGGAAATACATAATATTATATAGGAATATCAAAAACAAAATATCTATTTAAATGTTTAACTTTAACCATACTAAATATTTATTATACCCCGAGGACCGACTCAAATCAAGTATTAAATTCATCACAACATCAAAATACGTTACGCATATTATAATAGAAATATGTAAATATTTCTTCGAAGATGAAAATAGCACTATGTCTTGCAAGATTTTCAATGTTAAACAAAATTAATTTAATACTTTCACGATATGTGCAAATACATTGTTTTATCTTATCATCCGTGCATTTAAAAGTCAGTACATATTTATTATCATGTCATAGAATCCTTATTGTTGAAGAAAAATGATATGCTCTGTTTCGTTCTTGTAAAATTTGCATACGACCTAAAACAAACAGTGCTATCTTCAGCTTATCCTAATATTTTGTTAAATCTCGCGTATAATGACATACAGCCGATAAGCTCAATGAATCAACCATGTAATTCTATGCCAACGAAATATTGAACACTATTATACCATTTAAATGAGATTACCTTAAATGGAATCATAGAGGAGTTAGTGCATACAAATATATTGACATTATCGGCACAGTGAAATCCGTTATAAATTATCATTCACGCGGAATGCCAAAGGTCAAATTACAAGCTCGAAACTCTCTGTATAATTTACGTTTGAAACCGAATTTGTTAAAATTACATCATGCCATACAAATAAATGTATAAGTAATTCGTATACACATTTTTGATTCCAGAGCATTTTTTTATATTTTATGATTAATTCAATTAAAACATTTTCAATCATACTAAGTAGGTATACTTACTGTTTGATATGTCTATATTGTACCAACTACCAACGCACTGATTCTTTTGATTTTACAAATTATCAATTTTAAAGTTATTCAATCATTACTATTGCAGCAAAATTGTGTATAATTTATAGATACATTTTAAATACCACATTATTTATAATTTATATTATAATTTTCATATGTGCTTTTATCATAACAAAATAATACGAAAATCAAAATTAATTTTAACAATATGGTATTATTCTTGATTTATTTTTAATGATTCAAAAAGTAATAAATTGTATATAATCATTTGTATAAATATCTGAAACGCCTTGAAAAATTCATAAAAAATATAATAAAATTAAAAATATATAAGCTTATTAGATGAACTTATTGTATAAAAAATAATGTAACAAATTCTAAATAATACGATCCATAAAAAAAAAAAGATTATTAATCGATCATTATGAAATATAATTTGACATCTATATGGCTGCTATATGTATATTCTTAACCTATATCAGTTGTTATTTTAGTACTACCTAGTTATAACTATTGACATATTATTTTATTAAAATTACAAAAAAAAAGTCATTAGAATAGGTGTTCAGAAAAACTAAATAATTTATTGAAAAACGTGTTAAGTTAAATTTAAGGGTAACTGTAATAATAAACACTCACTCGTGTACCTACATACTAATTTGATACGAGTAATTTCAGTATTACTTTTAATCAATTAATATTATTTTTCTAGCTAATCTAACGTACCCGTAGGTACGTCATTTATAACGTTATACACACTTCAAACTGTGTCTAAATATGAAAAATTAAGTATAAAAATAAATAGTTATATAAATGATAAATACTGTATTTTGTTGTTGATATATATAAATATAGATAGTGTATAATATTAAATTATAATACTATTATCAATAGGTTGACCCGTAACGTGTCCGGCGTAACGACGCGCAACGTTATACAAGTTACCGAACTGTTGTACGGCTATTGATTATCTTAGTATTTCATTTAACTCAACGTTTCACTTACAAATTATTCTTGGCAACACATTTTCACCATACAATGTATACGCTCGAATATTTTTGGTAAAAATATTTAAATTTTTATCAACATATTAAAATAATTGTTTTCAGTATTATATTACATCATTCAATAATTATTGTAACCCAATATTTTAATTGTTCAGCTATTATAATAATTGCTATATTACATCAATACATTAGTAGATTTAAATGGAAATATGAAATTATACCACTCCAGTAGAACAACAACTACACTAAATCATCACACATTTCTGGTATTATTCTATTTTAAAACCAACTTGACGTTTAATTTAAAAAAAATAATAGTTCACAAAAGCGAACCAATTATTACGAATAATAATAATAGTAATTGGTTCACGTAAAATTATTTTTATATAATCTCGTCTTTATATCGTGTTTGAAACTACACTTGGAGGTAAAAGAAGTACCTATCCTAAAAGTTTCAAGTTTCATACTTACTTAGAATTTTATCCTAAGCTTGTACTTGGCATAGATAATTTTTTTATAAACAGAATAGTTTCTACAAGCATAACATAAATATAAAAGTTTAACAACAAATTTTAAAAAAAAAACTATTGATTTTCATCTTTTATTAATAAAAATAATAATAAATCTACATATAGCGACCTAGCCGAACTGGTAATTTATTTACGTATTACTGTTATCGAGAAACAATAAGTTGTTTGAAATATGTTTATTTTCATCCTAAATAATCAAATTTATGAAATTTAAATATGTTCTTATGATGTGTTGTTTTATACATCTTAAATTATACTTGACCTTGTATGATTAACAAATATGAAATTAAAGCGAAGTTATCTAATAATCATTTATAAATATATGTTCAGTATTTTCTAATCACCATTGAGGAATTGTTGTAATTTAAAACTTTAACGTACCTATCACATCTTTTTTCAAAATGCACCTCCTTTAAAATCGCCCTCGGCTGTTTTATTTCTTATTCGTTTAAGAAATACTTTAAACATGATACTACCGAATACTTTTATTGAAGTAGTATTACAAATTTAAAGAAACTTTAACTTATGTCATTTTGAAATCAACTTTTAGATATTAATTGTATTTGTTTTCGATAGTTTGCTATTGATTTACATATTTTGTATTAATTTTAACTTTTTAACGAATAAAAATATTTATCATTTTGTTTTTATGATTAAATCATTTTAATATTTAATTTTTTTTCGTAGTAGAGCAAAGTATCTATATATCTTTATTATAATAATTATGGTGTTTTTCTTTTTACGCTATATAATAACGTTTCTGAGTAAAAAGAACTCCTAACACTTTTAAAACTGTAAATTTCATCTAAATGCTTGTATTATTAAAATAATTTTTTTTTTAAGATTTAGTTTCATCAACTATAATAATACAGGAATCCGTATGTTTTTATTTGTTATTAAAAGCTACAAAACATCAACTGAAATTTGGTATTTACATTTTAAAATGATTGTATTATTATTACTAATAAAAACAATAGTTGTGCTTATTGTTAAATTTATTAAATTGTATTTATTTTATTTTGAGTTTATTTTATAGTTCAATTCGTCAGTAAAATAATGCACGTATAATGTTTGTTTTTAATCTTAGTAAAACCTTTTTGGTTGTTAATTTATGCAAAATACTTAAAATTAAAGTAAAAGTGATTTGAGTAAATAGAGTAAGTAATGACTTTCAAAAATTATAAATCAAAAATTTGAATTAGTAAAACATAGACACCATATATGTGTCTATTGAATACATAGTGTTTAATTTATAGAAGAACACTCAATATTTCAAATACTATAAATGTTACAAATACAGTCATTGAAAAACTAAATTTTGAATGAATTTTATATTTTTACTTTATTTTTATTGTTGTCATATTTGGAATTGTTTATTGCGAATCTAAATATTATGAAGTATACGAAAAAAATCAAAATTCAAATCAGTAGTTATAATAAGTCAAAAGTATTTTAAGTTTAGATGAGTGGAGTAGTGGAACAATATATTGTGGACTGTGGATTACCCCTGTGCGCTTGTGCCAAAATCTACTCCGCTTATTTAAACTTATAAGTTATAATTAATTAACTACAGTTTTGAAATTCGATTTTTATGTATTAAAATTCTATGAAAGATATTTTGCTTTGAAATATAAAATCAAAAATGTTTGCGGTTATTCAAAAAAATAAAAACGTTAAAAGTTAAGATACAAAATAGTAAAAATATAATTTTTTTTTGTAATGACTTCTAATCATGTAAAAAATAAATATAATATATTTTCTAAAACATTAATAATTTTCAAGATAATGAGTGTTTACTGTAAAATCGATCACCCGGTATATAATGTAAGTAGTCATTAGTAGAATATTCGTTAAAAAGTATAACGTCCAGGCTACATGGTCATTATTAAATTATTATTATTATTTATTATATAACCACAACTTGTCAGCCATAATTTTCCAAAAAACGTGCATAAATATAATATTCTTTTGCCTCAAAAAAAAATCTGAAATCCTTTTGTTGTTTATTTAAATTATTCTTAGATAAAAGAAGCATTCTAAATAGGTGTGAATAAATAATAGAACTATAAACTCATAAATCATGTAATTTCGTTGAATAAAAACAATAATATTCATTATTTTATGCAAAAAAAAAAGGTCAAACACAATGCAGTGTATTTATTTTACATACAAGATGTTCTTTTAGACTAATTATATAATAAACATTATAATAATATGTCTTTATCAATGATTTAATTTTTACGTTGAGTTTGAGAGTTAATATTCTGTATAGTGTATATAGTGTTTACACTATAAAATGTTTATAATTTAATATTCCGCACTGAAACCAAAAAGTATATTGTATGAAGGTATTTGCTTATTTAAATAACTTCTTTTGTAGTCGTGTATAATATACTATATAGGTATCAGGTATGTGAAGTAGAAAAAGTACTCAGACATTTTCGTGTAACAACTTCTTAAATTTTCATCAAAATATTACTTAGAATTTTAAAGAGGTAATTTTTTTAAATGGCAAACTCTAATTTAAATTTTATATTTTCAGTAGAATATACTGTTTTTGACAAAGTTTTACCAGATTACCAAAATAACGTGGAAAATAGGTTCTACCTTTCTACTCCACTCCTCCACTACGGGTACCACGCACATCGCTATGTCACTGATTATTATCATCATCAAACTTATTTATATTATCTGTTTCTAATTTCATAAACTAAATCGTATACTTATTCGTTACCTATCTAAATGTATTTTACTATGTAAATTATCATTATCGCTACTTAGTACTTATGTACATTGTTCAAGCTAATCGGACTCAAATTGTTGATTCGCAGTATTAGAAAATAAATTATTTCAGACACTATAAGGGTGGTTTTATCTGTAATCAGCTATCTCAATTCGTACCCGTGTGGTTTTTTTGTGTTAATTTAAAAACAAAATCATTTATCTGTAAAGGATACTTGATACTCGTACACCTATCCGCTGTGTTCTACATGTTATCTACGTACAACATTTGAGATAATCGAACCACACCTGTATTTTTTTTAATGTAAAGTAAATTTACCTATTATAGAATTAATGTAAACAAGAAGTATTTATTTCGTCGTTTTTCTTCGATATTTTAATAGAAATGTGAGATGTGTGACGAGCATTTTTACTGTAATACTTTATATTATAGTATAGTAACTATCTTAGCTCATTACTAGATATTTACTATAATTTTAACCTACATTTGAAGGAAACGAGATGCTTTTAATATGAAACTTAAAATAAGTGTCGACGTTTACAATGAAGGGAAGCGTGAAAATAATGAGCAATTAAAAAATGGTATTGATGGAAAAATGTAAACGATTTCACAGTAACTAAAAACCCGTAATAAATACATAATACATTTAAGTCTTTGCGTAAGTACTGACTACAATTTTAGAAAATCACAGATATTATAATATTATAGCTAATTTATCATTAAATCATCTGTTTGATTCTAAAAAACTTAATATTATTTTGAAGTTGTTAGTTGATTATATTATTGTTAAAATAAAATAAAATGTAACACGGCGTAATGTTCAGGCAAAATGGGTACATACGCGTGTTGAGGTATTAACAATACAGGATGGTTCTTTTAATAGTTTTAAAGGTACATCCATTTTCTCGAAAAGTTTTACAACTTATAACATACTCGTTTAAAATTTGATTTTCATGCATTGAAATTCTCAGAAAATTATTTCGCTTCACAATATATAATATAAAAATGTTTTCTGACCATTTAAAAAGAAATAAAAAAAAAATATATTTTCAAAAACGTTAAAACTTTTGGAGAAAATGAGTGTTAACCTTAAAAGGAATCACCATGTGTTTAACTGTTAAAGTTTGATTAAGAAAAAATATAGAAGTTATGTGTCTTGTGGCATCAGACACTATAAACTCTATACCTAGTCCAGATCCCTGACCTGACCTACTACTTTGAAGTTTGATTTATTAAAAGTAAAAATACATTATTTATATAGAGAACATTTTTTTAGAAATAAATACTGTGATTAAAGGAAAACAAATTTATATGAATAAAATTAATGGCATTATCCTTCAAGTGGACGACAAATGAACTATTCTATTCTTAATCAATACTTGAGTTATAGGTACTGGGTTTTGTAATTGATTCTTCAAGGAGTCCATTATCGACAATATTATTCGTTTATACACTCCTTTACTGCTGAAGTAATAATTGACATTTGGAGATTATTGATTCACTTTATACGAGTGTAATTCAAAGAACTATTAGCGAATACTATTAGCATAATATGGTAATAATTGTAATATATCACGTATTAATGCAATCAATTAATAATATATTTGAATTGATTATTATTATGTACCTATTGGCTGTTGAATATTTATGAACGATTATAATTCGCATTAAAAATACCAGAATAAATTCCATGGTTAATAAAAATTATAGTTGATATAATTCAAGATTTTTCTTAAAATTGTTTTCTAGGTAATCAAGTTTATAATTTATAATTAAACCTACTCGATTTGTAATATACATTTAAATAAATTTAGTAACTTCTATGGTTGGTTTTTTTTTACATATGTCAACTGTCAATACACAAGCCACAAGTCATTAATAATACTGGAAGAGATTGCAGATGACACTGTATTATGTAAAAAATAATCAATTTTACATCAACGATATGTCCCTCCATATTTGAAAATATGACACGGTCGCATATCTACGATAAAGATCGAATACAGTCGTTATGGTTTTAATATTATAACATTGTAATGATTTAATTCTTCAACATTTCTGTTCAAAACTTTTTTTTTTAACTGTTATAATATTTTAACGCTTTTCCGTATATTGTTTGATCACAAAAACAATAGTACAAATTTACATATTGTTCATATTATTATCATACAAATAAGCTTATACAGAATAAGGTGGCTGTGTAGTGTTGATAATACATAGTCTTGCTACACTTACCTTGGCACAAAACAGCGTTTTAAATTAAGGTTTGATAAACCATATCTCGCATTGGAAAACTTATTTGGAGCCAAATTTACAATAGTGTCAAAGTCGTTTATCAAATTTGAAACGCTTATAACTCACTTTACAATCGACAACATTCGTGAATATAATATTATATATAATAATACATTTGTATGTTAAACAATCTGTAGGTACGCCTGCCTAGCAATCGGGCAATTATCTACTATGTTCGACCTAAAGTGTCGTTTTATCGACATATATAGGCAACGATGTAATGATACGAAACCGAAACAGCAATAAATCAGTTTACGCTCAGGCATTGGTCGATACGAAAAAAAAACAAAACCCTATTCCTTTACCTGGACATTTTGCACGGGTTTTCATCAAAAGTACGGTGGTGCAGTTTCCACTGGGGTAGTAACTTCGGAAGTGAAACACAACATCCGCTCTCAAAATTATATGGTTAAACAATCGTATACACACAAAGCAGCTATACCTACTCAATTCAAATAACAGTAATATAAACTATTCAATGCGCTCCGCTGATTGCGATTATTATATAATTTCGTTTTCGTCTCGCGAAATTGTAGTACTGCTGCCCTAACGCATTAATTTATTCCACGAGCCAATATGTTGAATTTCCCACAAAACGTAATTCCCCTTGAACTCCCCGGCTCCTACCGTGCGAATTTTAGAGTTCTAAAAATCAAAGTACAAAACTAATACTAAATAATACTAACGATAGATTATAATATAATATAGCACCTTGCCAAACGCTATAAATATAATATATGCATTAAGTATGCACCACTTACTTTTAAAGGCGATGATATGTCCCACAAGGCATAAATAGTAAAAAAAAAGAAGGCGAAAATGCTTTTTTTAAACACACTAACATAAACCACGCGTGAGCAACGTAACTTTAAATAATTTAAGCTGAAAAATTCTGAAGAGGACCAATAAAAAGTAACCATATTTTGTGTCTGACATCCAATCGATAAACTGAAACAATTTTCAAATATTCTTTCTACTTTTTAAAAAGTGTCGACAGACAAAGTAGTATACATTTTTAACAATAAACACTCATTATCTTAAAAAGTAATTAACGGTTTTGAAAATATTTATTTACGTAATTGAAATTATTTTTTTAATCATATTTAGTTTTAAGTTCAAGAACTTGAATATTGTTCAGTTTATTGAACAAGTTATAATATAAGTCAGACTTTGGTCCATGTGTAGTACATATTATGTACATAAAGTTAGTCTCCCAACTTTGTCCGATCAACTTCAAAATACCACAAAATAATAATTGTAAATCCTTTTTTTACGACTTTTTTAAAACATTTATTTTAGGACTTTATATTTGTATAGAATTTATATAAAAATTATATTTGGATGTCTTCTTAAATAACAGTGATATCGCCTAACTTATATTCTTCGCCAATGACATATCTTAAACTGTGATTTATAATTTATAAGTTATAAAGCATACAATTTCATTGGTTTAATGGTATTTAATATTATGTCTTTAAACAAGTTTCAGACTAGTTTTTTGTATTTATTTAATTTAATCTCTAATAAACAATTATGTACACGACCTTTGTTTTTCTTGAACCTTAAATTTTTCCTTCTTACAATAATTGTTGGACAGGGTAAAATTCTAATTCCAATTTTACAGTTAATATTGTCATATTTAATATAGGTACTCATTGGTTTATTGAGCATCTTTTAAAGACTTATCATAATAAATAGCACATTAGAAGAACAGTTAATCAACACTTGTAACTTTTGTGTCTTCTTTAAAAATGGTATTCAGAATTTTTAATAACTGTCTATGAATAACGTATACTAAGTTGTAACTAGTTTTTTTAAAAATTTTAAAAATTGGTTATATTGTTATCAATAAAAGTGTTGTAAAATGGGTTATTCAAATATGCCACAGATATTACTATTGCTGGACTCGAGGGCAGTGGCCAGAAAGTAAAATATTTACAATAAAAGTCTTCTACATTAGATAAATATAAAAAACTAGTCTGAGACATGCCAAAATAGATAATATTATAAACTTAGGTACTCGTATATAGTCCAGGGGTGGCAAACCTTTCTCGGGCCAAGTGCCAACATTTTGTAATCAGTTTTCAAAAAATATCTCATGCTAGTAATATTTAATATATGTTCATAAGGTACCTACAAACATTTTTTTCGGAGGAAATCCAATTATCTTAAAAAAGTTCACTCAAATTATTATAATATCAGTTTTGTATTTTGTTAGTCTTAAATGTTTTAATAAAACACATACAGCATAAGCTTTAATGAACAATGTATTATTCCTATGTTTTGATTTGAAATAATTAACTGTGAAGAATAAACTTTCACATATTATGTATGTTTACGAGAGTGTTGAGGTTATTTAGAATGATCTATGACCTATGTGCTTCCTTTTTTTCAAAGTACAAAATGTTATGTCTGAATGCAGTGAGTTCCAAACTTTTATAACTTTTTTTTTTTTTAACAAAATTTTTATATTATGCCATCTGTTACAATTATTAAACAACAAGCTTAAGTGATAAGATAAGAACAAAAAAATAAATAAATAAGTAAATAAATAAATCAGACAGAAGAGACTGAGGGAAGAGGCCTCCCATCGGAGGTACTTCATCTTGGATATAAATTTATTGTTTTAATCTTAACAATAGTAATAATGATATTTACAATAAGTACATAATAGTTATAAAGGTTATAAGTTATAATAAGTAATAAAGATTATAGCTGTCGTAATACATTTTTTTTTTTTTTATATATTATATTATATAAGCAGGTTACAACACCAATGCCTTTTTAATCTTTTGTGAGGATTTCCTGGAATAGTTTCAGATGATAGTTGGACGATAAGTGGATTTGAATGATCTGTTAGCTTGTTATTGAATCGCTTATAGTGGAGCTTGGCTAATTCAGTGACGGTGGGTATATTGAAGTCAGAGTGAAGGGTATTATTGGAGACATAAAAGGGAGCTTTAGAGATGACGCGAAGAACTTTGGATTGGAACCTTTGTATACGGTTTGTGTTTGATACTTTAGCTGAGCCCCACATCTGTAACCGTAGGACCAGATGGGTCTGAGCAGTAGTTTATATAGCAACAATTTAGTAGGTATTTTTAGATTTTTAGAAGTAAGGAACGGCCGAAGAAGGCGAAAACGATCGTTAAGTGTTCGTGTTTTATTTTTGATGTGAGCTGCCCAGGTAAGTCGACGGTCAATATTGACTCCGAGGTAGCGTACACATTGGGCAGTAGGAAGGGGTTGGTTGTTAAGGAGGAGAGCCTAGCATACTCCCTGCCGAAGCGTAAATGTACAGTGAATCGATTTGGATTCGTTCATTTTGACTCCCCATTCCTTGTACCAGGCTTGGAGAAGGTGGAGGTGGTCCTGAACATAGCTGGAGACTAGATTGGGGTCAGAACTAGAGGCTAGAATAGCTTTGTCGTCAGCAAAGTCACCAACAAGAGTATGGAGGGAAGAAGGTTGATCAGATATATATATGTTAAATAGGAGGGGAGCTGTGACTGCGCCTTGAGGTACGCCTGCATTTATTAAAGTAGGAACAGAAAAGGTGGAACCTACTCGCACTGAGAAGAGCCGACTTTTATAACTTATGTGTTTATTTTTGAGAAATAATAAATAATTTAATAATATTTATTTTAAAGATAAATTAAAGATTTTAAATAATGCAGTTTTTAATGTACATTAATACCTCCGACACTCTTGGTCACCGAAATTTCGACTGCTATTCAGAGGGCGTACATTTTTGAAACTCATAAAAGCAAAAAGGGTTAATATAATATTGTTAATAATAATATTTTATGATATAATGATACATATTATAATAATGTTTTAATGATATAATAATTTTAATGTTTTAATGATACATATTATTATATCATATAATATAATATTATTAAAATACATATTGTTATGAATATTTAACGAAAAGAAATATGTATTTAAAACTGATATAAATCAACAAAAAAAGGATAACTCCTAGGTTTTTGTTATTTTGACGGAAGTCTTCAATTTCGTCTTTTTTGAGAAGTAACAACCACTTACGCAAGCTTTAACACATCGCGTCGAAAACCGTCCCTAACTATCAAAATTCACGAAACATTGGCAGTCTAGACATTGATATTTTTGTCATAATATTGTTGTTATTTGTCTTACCTTATCGTCCCATAACGAGTATATACTAGTGTGAGAACGTTTTTCTGTCGCTGTCTTGTCTTTATTTTTTAATAAAGATCAAAATATGTGTCCGCTATTCGGAGGTTTTCCTATTGAAAAGTAGTGAAAATGTTCCCGTTCCCAAAGAAACGACCACTATTGGGTTATGTTCGCTATTAGGAAGTGTCTGTTATGGGAGGTTTCACTTAATATTCAGATATTCTATACAATTAATATACACTCTGAAATTTAGTATTTTAATGTTTCACTTACATACTGACATATGGAGTAGTTGTATGTGGACATGGTCATTACTCATTGCGTATCTCATATAAGCAGGTTCAATGGTACACGGGAAACGCATAATGATTTACAACTTTCATCAGAAATATGAAACTAACATAAAACAAAAAACGTGATTGGCAGCACTATCTAGTGACAAAACCTTGAGGAGGATGTATGAGGATAGAAGTCTAAAAAATACGGCAATAGATAACTCTGCCATTGTCGTTGAACCGCGTTGACCGAATAAAAATATATTGTATCAAAACAAATTCAATGATGATTGAATTTCAATTTCAAAAATGATAAATTTATAAATTATTGAATTATAATAATAGTTTTCTAATTTCTCAAATGTATAATACGTTTCTTTATCTACTAATTACTTATATAAATCAATATGATTAGATTTAGTATAAAAATATAATTTTTTCATTTATAAAAGATGTACAGGGTGATTTACCAAACATGCTCACTCCTTTCTTTTCTTTAATAATGCAATTATTCAAAATCTGATTTTTTAAATTTTCAAATACCATATTTTTAAGCTCTTGATTTTTTTTGTGAAACGTAAGAAGTGTAATGTGGAGAAACAAACTTCTGTTTTTCATATCAGAAATCTCCTTTTCTACCGTAATTTATTTGGTGGTTAATTTTTCTGAAAATGTTGAGACATCAAAATCAAAATTCGATCGAGTAGCTTTTTGAGTTACTTTAAGTAACTTTGTGTGTACTAAGGACAATACGTCAACATCTGGATATTCAATTCACACTATAGGTGTGAATGCGTTATTGGTTTTAATTGAGGACGTATGTTTGGGAATCGCCACAAAGAGAAATTGGTTCTAGAACAATGCATAGCGTATAATAAAATTATGCGCCCCTCCTTCTATTTTTTATAGACCGTATGCTATATCTTACTATTCGTTTGTAAATTGTATCGTTGTATTTCCTATCGATTGTTTAATTTGCTTATCTTAAGCTACTATTTAAATTTGTATTTACTCCTTGTTTGTATTACTTATAATTTATATTACTGTACATATTCTGTTCAAAAAGCTGTATGGCGCTTATTAAATAAATAAATAAATTACAAGCCAAAGCGGCGGATTGTATTTCTTAGATGTATACAGGATAAACTTTTCTCATTTCACTTATTTTTGAATCCATACGATCACGGAATAATATGACATCGGCAATGGCATCATCTGAAATTGCGGCAACTTTTTTGGTTGGTGGCCGAACAGCGCATTGCTGTTGAATATGCAAATCACCAAGACACCAACATCAACATGCAATATTAACAAGAATTCTAGAATGGCTTAAGTACTTCAGTCGTGTCAACTTAATATATGGGACAAAATATGTACCTACTGCGGCACACAAAAAAGCATTGTAAGCGTTTCGTGGCACACTAAACGAATATTGAGAGGAAATGAACAGATGTTTAGTGGCGCACTAATTTTACTGTCAAGTGATTTTTAACAAACTGTACCAGCAGTTGACATATGACGTCTACTGATGAACTCGATGCATGTATCAAATCATCGGTTGTATGGTGACATGTACAAAAAATGACTTAGATGACCAATTGTATACGCGTGTACAGCTACAACACGATGCATCCACTGAACGTTTAGCAAAACGATTGTTGGATATTGGGAAAATGGCAACCGATGAACCCACAAAACGCATCACATATTCATATTGCCAACAAACTTAATATGTTAAGTCACAGCTACCTCAAACGAATTAATTCACATAGTTTCCCAAATATCGCACGGAATTATAAAAATTATCAGTGGATCTGTGGTATTCTATGCACACACTCCTGATTTATTCGTGTACACACCAGACGGAAAAATAAAAATAATATTTTATAACTAAAAGCACTTTAATAAATCAAATTAAAACGAAACGTTGAATATTGTCAGAATTTTTTCAAAAAACATAAATAAAAATTCGAGAAAATGATCAAAATCAATTTAAATATTGTTATATAGAGTTTTCTTTGAATTGGATTTTGGATGGAGGCGTAGCAACGAGCGTAGGATACAGCTAATATAATAATAATAATAATAATAATAATGTATATTATGTAAATCCATTTTCACTAAAAACAAAACATTTCGTTAGCATTTCGACTTTCAATTTTAAAAATATATAATGTAAACAAATATCAAGTTAAAAAATGCTTTATTTAGTATGTTTAATCAATTATGTAGATAGGTACAATGTATAATACTTATACACAATATTCATGTATTACTAATATGTACTCTCCTATTTTTTAACAAACAATATTAAGTGTATGTAGATAAAAATTAAATGATTTAATTAAATATTATTTTGAGAATAATTTAACTTCTATGAAAAGATGTTAATATCAAAATATTTGTATATTGTACATATTTTAAGCTTTAAATATTTACTTTATTTTCATTGTTCATATCCAATACAAATTGTTATTTTAAAGTTCTCGGAATAATATTATTATTTTTAAATGTAAGTACCAAACTATCTAACAGATATTATGTTATAACTTATATTATACTTTAAATTATAATAAGTACCTACTAATAAATAAAACTAACAGCTTACGTATTATTAGGTATATTATTATTGACAATTACGTTAAAAAAATGTACAATCAATTTTAATAATATACTTTTTATTTCGATTAAAAACTATATACCTCTTTGATTTATGTTTGAACAGCTATCGAGCTGTCATCACTCATCGGTAAATTATTTTATTTAATTAGCCTATCAATAATAATTATCATCTAAGGAGGATAGATTTTCAGCAGAAATATTGTACCATTTTTTTTTTTGTACGACATTGTTATTGATTAAAGAGTATGATCTGAAGTGAACCAAATAACTTGACAATTTATATGAGCTGTATTTAGGGGGGGGCAAGAGGGGCTTGGACACCGGGTGGACAATTTTAGGGGTGGTAAATTTTGGGGACTGATATATGTTATAATAATAATAATAATAAGAAGAAGAAGAAGAAGAAGAAGAATACAAATCATAAAATAACAATACCAAGTGATGAGTTTCCTAACGCTTTCCTTAAATTAATGTATTCTCTGATCATTAAAAATAATTATCAAGATTTGTATCCATATGTAGAAATTGCGTTTATACACATGTCTTATTTTTAACTATTCTTGTAAAGAAAGGTCTTTTTCGTCTTAAAAAGGATCAAGTCTTATTTGAGATCAAGGACTATAATCGCCAAAGGCTGAATTCTTTAGTTGTTTTAACCATAAAGTCAGATTTAACAAAAAAATTAAATAACGATGATATAGTTGATAGATTTTTCGATAAAAAACGCTTTTCGTAAATATTTAAAAAATCTTTTCAATTTCCTTTGTTTAAATTTAATTAGTACATAAAAACAAATGTATTACCCTTGTGAGTTTCAGTGTATGTATACTAATATGTTTTTAGATTCTGAATAAAAAATGCATTGGTGTCAACATAATGTGTTTTTTTTTTCACAAATATATTGTTGAAGACATTTTTATGATGTTGTTGAAGGGGGGGGGGGTTCTTACCTGGAGCGCAGAATACCTAAATACGTCTCTGGGTGTTTCGCTATCGACCAGGCCCGTTACCCATCTACATCCATTCTTTTTCAATTATTTAATTTCAATCGTTATTATGTCACAACTTTTTGAAACAACTCGTCATCATAATATCAGTGTTTTCCTTCATTAATTCAACCAGTTTCGTTATCTAGATTTTTTTCATTTCCGTCTCTACTCTACTTATTATATTTTACCTAATGAATTGTGTTAACTATAGTCTCTGTGCTTATCCAATAAAATATTAAATAGGTACTTATACTTGCTGCCATTTCAATAAAAATAAATATATATACTTATTAAATACGTACAAAATATATTTAAGTTCTAATTTTTTTTTATATACATAACATATTTGTATACATTTTATAATATTTTTACACATTTTTTTTCGGGATACAGTACAATGATAATAACTAATTTCGGAACGATACGCTACTTTTTATGCTTACCCCCATTTTTGTTAACAATGTTTTAGTGTCCTTTTGATCCATCACTAATTTGCTAAAAGGACATAACCATACTCAATTGAATTTTATTAACCTTTTGATAGAATATTTACAATATCACAAATTCACAAATGAATATGATTAATTAATCATCGTTCAACAAAGACCTTGAAAATGTTACACTACAAAACTACAGATATCTATACGACTGTGAGATAATTATTAGTTTCTTATGGCGCCATCATGCTACACAGATACACAGTATAGGTACCTAACTATTAAATGGTCAACAGCATATGATTAATCAAATTATATTTTATTTTAAGTATAAAAATGCTAATGACTAATAAAAAAAAAAAAAAAAGTATAAAAATAATTTCAATGAAGTCCCAGTATTATATTTTCTTTTCAATTCAGTGAAATATAAACAATACAGCATAATCAACAAATTATTGCGTTACAAATAAAAAAATGTAATTTTATAATTAAATATAAAATAATGCATTTCAAGATTATTATTTATTAATTAGGTATTATAAGAAAAACCTTTTTTAGAAATAAATCATCTTTCTAAACGGTTGTATATATTAATATTAATATAAATCTATTGAGTAAATAATAACACATTATACTAATTTACCTATTTCCTCTCTTGAACACAAATTCTTTGTTAATAATGCTCTTTCCTACAATAATGTCACCATAATAAAAGCCATCTTTAATTTATTTTACACTGCAGACAGGCCTAAAAATTTAATAGTCTCATTAAATAAATAAAAAAAAACACGTTACACAATTCATTATGTATATTAAAACTTAAAAGATTTTACTCAAAAGTGTAATTAAATACCGTACTTTGTTTATGACTTTGGATCATAAACAATAGATTTTTCGATAATTTAATATTTCACAACAAAACATTATTTATAGGTATTTTACTTACCTACGTTATTTAATATATCATCGTGTAACCATCGCCATGCAGGTAATGATTTAGTTTGTAGGTAAACCAGACTTTGAGGAAAATTCATAACCTAACCTTTCGATCTTTAAATAGGTATCTTCAACCTATATTATAAGACCTATATAAATTCTAACACACGCATAATAAATAATAAATAATAATTAATTAAACATAAACGTCACCGAACCAAATTCGAAAAATATGTAAAAAAAAAAAAGATTGAAAACTATGGCTCACACAAATTTAATTTATAACTACAAACAATAACAGCAATTGATTATAAGCAATATGAGTAACGTATTAGTTTTTCAATCAAATTTGTTTTCTTTTATTGTTATTATAATTATTATTATTATTTTAGATTCTGAGCGTAGCAATAAATGTATTGATCTCACAATGATGTGTGGGGGTTTTTTTTTTGTCTGTATACACGATAAGTAGTTGAAATAATGCTTCGATTTTCTTCATCAGTATTTTTCTGGTAGAAAAGAGAATCTAGTTGATAATAATAAAAAAATTTTTAGAGGTCATTTTTAAAATGTCTAATAGTTTTTAAAAGCGATAACATTTTTTTGTTTGGCCAAAACACTTGAAAAATTAATACAAGGTTTCTCATAAATTGTTACAATTGCAGTTCAAAAATATTAAAAATACATAGGTACATTTTTTTTTTTGTAAGCGTTTAAAATTCAAATTTTGACCAAAATTTATCAAAATCTCGAAAATTCGGAAAAAAAATTTGTAGTTAAAAATGTAACGAATGTTATAAATAAGTAATGAATGTTATGCATTTAATATGTATAAATAGTGATTCATTTAGCGATATGTATTAACTAAAGTCTAAGTTAAATGATATCGGCTTCAAGATCATCGCCTTAACGAGGGTTATTGCGAGTAGTTACCTATATATTGTTTCAGAGGTTATATTGGCAATTAGAGAATGAATGTTGACTACTGTAAGCTCTATAGTTCTAAAGAACATATATTATTTTATATTTATTATTTCTAAAACTTCATCTTAAATACAAGTTAGTAATTAAGACAGCTAACAAGGATGTCACACTTGGGACTTCACTATATAACTTGTTGTACTAATATTATTTATATTAAGAAAGTCGTCGTTTGGAGAAATTCAAATAAAAGGGGGTTTGAAGAGAGATGGCGTTAGCAATATTGGACGGTGAATTAGGTTAGCCTAACCAGCAGTCATAATATAAATGTGTATTATGACACATAGTATGTTTAATGAAATTATCTTAAAATAATTGATGAGTACCTGCTGTTTCAAACAAGCGTAAGAGCAATGAATGACAAATGAATTATAGATCATCCAGTTGCAGTAAGTTCAAAAATAAAAAAATTGGCCCATATTTAATAAGTATTAATTATTTTAATGTTAGGTATATATTGAAAGCCCAATAATCAACCTTTTGGTTTTTACCAAAATTTAAACAAATAAAAAAGATTTGGTTTTCACCCATAGAAATATTATTCATCATAAACAAAAAAAACATTTTAGTTACCACTGTCTGTGGGCGCATATGATACGGGACATGTACAGAAACAACAAAATAATGAATTCGACTTAAATCAAAAGAGAAAATTAAAACGTATAGTTCGATATTTGTAATACTATATTTTCTAAAAAAAAACAGACAGAATAATTAGCTTTTTAGAAGAAAAAATTCTTTATTTTATTGACGAAAACGATTAATAAGAGCTTTTCCATTATTTGATGATAAATACTATAAAGTTTTTATTTAGTTAACATGATAATATTATATTTTAATAAATAACATAAACATACCTATATAATAAAACAGTTTTTTATTGGAATATTTTCCTCACAATTTATTATTTAATGCCAAATAAATAAAATCCACAACAAAACATTACCTACCTACTTAAAAAAAGCGTACCTATCCATCGTTTTAAGGAAGTCTAAAAAGATTAAAAAATGTATATTTATTATTTTATACAACTAAATACAATATACCTAAGTAAAATAAATAATATTTTTATTGCAAAAAATCATTATAACTTTAAATAGTGTTTACTTTTATGTCAAAATCACATTGCAATTTTCTGTATTCAAACATCAAATAATTTTCCTAATATTTTGATTAATAAAAGTAATAATAAACAAAAAATAATAAATCACCTATGTCGACACTGTGACAGAATATTTGTATACCTAGATTCTGACAATCATCTTATCAATACAATAAAACAACTTTGACAATGTTTCCAAATTGTTATGTAAGTCTCAGGTGGTTTATATAGTTAAATATTTACTGTATTTGAACATGATGATTTTTTTATATTGAAGATTATTCGATAGTTTTATGGAAAAAAATGTTGATAGTAATTACTAGAAATGTTCAGTCAACTGTATACAAATCCATTTAAATATTTAATAATGTAAATTATGTTGTAATAATATATAATACATGCAAACATTTTTTTTTTAGAATACGATAATTTTTTTAAAAACTTAAATACAGTGTGGAAGTAGGTTTATAGAAAAATTAGTAATTAAAATAAAATAGGACCATGAAAAAAAATGAATGATAGTAAAAATAACAATAAAATTGTGAGCAAATAATAGAGAGGTAATAAAAAAATATCATTATGCTATAAATGATGGGTATTAGTACTTTTTTTAATGTCATTACTCTTAACTTATTAAAATCCTATAATCGTATAGGGTTTCAAAAAGTAAAAACTGACCCTACCTATCAAATAACTAATGGCATTGGCAATCATGGCAATCACATACGAGTCATATGACTTATAAGTACCTAAGTCGATGTATTTTACTTACAGACATTCAATACATAAAATAAGAAAAATTTATTACAGTTTTGAAGTAGTTAGTGTATTGATACTGCAAATGTTAGCTTTCATACTTCATTTGTTTTTTTATAATAAAAACAAATAATTATTTGACATTTTTTTTTTTTTTTTATTTTTAAAAGTTTATTTACAATCTATATTTAATATAATACAATAAGTAAATTTGAGTGATGAATTTTTGACATGAGTTCACATGATCAGAGAAAATATCCATTGATATTACTCTTCAGTTAAGGCTAGGTAGAACGGAAAACATAATACATTAAGAGAGAAAAAAAAAATAAAACTAGGTAATAATCAGATTTCAAGTTTATAGACCGTTGTTAGACCTTAGGATAAGAGGTCTCTGGACCATTTGACATTTAACATTTTATTTTTAATTTTTTTAATTTTCTGTCATAAATAAATGGTTATAGGATTACAAGTATTCCAAAAATAAGTTATTCAAATGTATTCAAATTAAAATTTATGGTACATTTAACATAATCTTTAAGCACTTTTATTCGTACAGAACTTGGTTCTAAATCATGGCTTTTTTTTTTTGGCGAATCTATTACTATCGACATCGAATTGTCTACGAATTTAACGCAATGGCTATGGCCTTGGTGAGCAAAGCTAAATGAGTACCTACTGAACATCCAATGTCTGTCCATATCCTGTCTACACTTACTTTTTTATGGCTCTTGTTTTTGTTTAGTTTTTATTTCATAACAACATATTGAGCTCCAAAAAACTTTATTGTTTGTCAAACTGTATTATTTTGACTATTACACTGAATGTTTATCTACGCCGTTCATGTGTAAGTGTAATGTACCTACTATTGGTGCGTTTTATTTCTCAATTTCTGTTTTCCCATTTACAATTGTGTTGCGTGTTAACAAGAATTTTTGGTCAAAAAAAGAATTCAGGCATGAAATTTATTTTTTTTTTTTTTAACGCGTGATGTCTATTTAATTGGTATACAATTATTTATAATAACAACACTAATAAAATACATAAATAAAACATTTTTTAGAATAATTGATATACCAAACGAGTCAATAAGATCTAATGCGACGATTTAACATTAATTGTACCTAGTGTGGCACCGGCACGGAGGGCTGCTCTTTAAACATAAATAATTTCTAACTGCTCCCTTATTACCTTCTGCTACAGGTAAAATCTTACCTTGAAACCCGTTTTTTTTTGTTTCAGTAAACATTAAACAAAAGCTAATCAGTGAACTTCCCAAAACTGGTAGAAGTTCCCCGAAGAAGCGACATAACTAACCTTTTCTATACCTAATATTTTTTTGATAAAGACACTCCAAAATCTCTTTGTACATCAACGGTTACTTACGTAGATGACACAAACATTTTGGATTCCAATAATAACCACCAGACAGTTATCTGATTTGTGGTTATTATATAGTAAACAATAGTATCTCAATGGTTACAAAATTATTTTAATATGATTCAACTATGGTCGTATTGCTAGAAGATAAAAATTATTGATTCAAAATCATTTTTTATCATTTTAAAACATATGTATATTTTTGAGCTGATTCAACTTTTTTTTGAGGCCAATTTTTGTAATATTTTTGTTACCATGGTTACTTATTAACATTTTATTACTTATCATTTATTATTTGTATTTAAGTAGATTATGTATTATTGATATTTTACATTATAAACATATTTATGATTCATATATTTTAATAGTAGAGAAAAAATATCAATTAACGTGCTACGTTTACCGACTTAACTTACATTTTATTTTTATCAATATAATCAGGGTAACTGCCAATCTTACTTACTAATGACTTAATCCTCACCATTCTAACAATCAAATTCTAAGGCTTGACGATCGATAGACGCTTAACTTTTGCTCAATATCTTACAAAACAAATCAATTTAGACAATATTAGTCTCCACTTGCTCCGTCCACTTCTCCAATCCAAGCTATAAAGTCTTAGTTTAAAAAGCTGCTGTCATACCAGGGTGATGAAATAGCATATTCCAAAGAAAAATACAGGACTCTCAATTAATTTGCCTTCATCATTTCATTTCTGCTTCTTAGTTCATCCCGAATAATTATCTCCACAATAACTTAAAGTTTTCAAACACCACTGAGTGCTCTTTCATTATATTATATTCCCGTATTCTGTATACATATTTTTACTATCTGTTTACAAAAAAACAAACAAAATTAATTCGATTTGGTAACCATAATATACCTACCTAAACGTTTTTATTGATATTTTTTTCGAACCTCAAACCGTGTTATACAAGAACTAATGCATAAAGATATAATGTTTTAACTGTGTTCCACCAAAAAAAATAGTGCCATAGTATTTATTTTATCGATGTCACGATTTATGTCCGTGATCGAAGTATATCAAAATTCAGATAAATATTTGCTATTAATTGCTATTAATTGCTGATAACATGTCGATTACGATGACTATTTGGTTTTTTACTGAGACGGAAGACGGCACAAACTAATGCCTAAAATAATTTGTATTAAATTGTGGATTTATTAAATTATTGTCAATGTCTCAATGATTTAATGAATTTCACAATTTTTAATAATTGTTAAAATTATTTTTGATATTAGTTCATTATCTTGTCTATGATTTAGACCACCTAATACCTAATACTTAATACCTTCCTATTTTTTTTTTTTTATAGTTTGCTTATATTCTATATTTTTTATTATTATTGTTTTTTGCCTAGTGCAGAAGTGTACGGAAATGTACAAAAAATTATTATAGTACCTATCAAATATCTGTTAACTTGTGTTGACACGCGTCCGAATCACGAATTACATTTTTTTTTCTTCTGCAACATATAAGACGTTGGTATTGCTATCAATACAGGAATTTTAATAATACAAAAAAAAAATGCTTTTTCAGTGACTGAATGTATGAAATGTAATTGAGATAATTTTCCAAAATTGGGTGAATATAAATCTACATTCACTTACATAGCTACATATATTTTATTTGGAATTTATGTAAATATAGTAACTATTCAAAATGTAGGCATAGTGGGGGGAGGTGATATGACCTCAAGAGTCTATGTTGAATAATTTTGCACTCGAAACGCAGTTTTTAAATCTTTGAATTGAGCTTCTCTACTTATTTTTCCCAATTCAAGCACTGACTATAAGACTATACTATAATTTACATATATTTTAAGAATATTTTTATGTAACTTTAAAGTAGATGATCTAATTTAATATATAATTTTCATGATGTTAAAAGCATACCTACAGTTTTTTTAAATAACTAAACTTTCTTTCAATATTAATATTTCAATGTTCATTTATTAATATCTTAAAAATGTACAATTGTATTTATTCAACAACAAAAGCTATACACGTATAGCTAAGGAAAAGGTACAGTAATTAAACTTTGCACTGTAAAATATATTACGATAAATTGATTTTCTATGAATTTTTTTTCAGAACCTCCCTCTTGAATAAATCTTGGTTGCGCCACTGATATATTTATAGCCTATAGGTGTATGCAACTTAAATATATAGGTACACATTATGTAAATATTATGATAACAACTTAGTTTCATTTTCTGTGTAATGTAAGTTTGAAATCTTTTTTAAATATTAACACTGTAGATTAAAGCATTTTACAGATATTTACAGATAAACTATAAAAAAAAATTTTAAAAGTTCGTGTTGTGAAAGATGAATACTACGCGTCGTCAGTACAAATAAATCCATATTATTTTAATTAAATAACGTTGTAGACTATTATTTAATATAAAATATTATGATTTGAACTTACTATCTCAACCATGAGGGTAAGTAAAGTGGCCTTCCAATGAATATACGTCTTCATTAATTTATCTATTTTATATTTTTTTGAGACCATTTGTAAGGACTATTGTTCTTAGTAAAAACATTTTAATAACTGAGAAACTACTTCTTTAAACTTTGAGTTAAATGCATCAACATTTTCAAAAAAAATGATCACTTAAATAATTTTAAGTAAAAAATAGGGTTCTAAGTTAAAAGAAGTTTGTGTCTCAACAGGACACTCCTTGAGTAACATAAAAAATCTCAAGAATTTAAAAATATGATCTTAAAGTAATATTCAAAAATTCCATTGATAAAAATTTGAATAAAATCATTACAAATGGAAAAAGTAGGGACGAGGTTCACCCTGCTGTGTAATGTGTATATAAATATATAGGATTAAGACATATTTTGTTTAAAAATATACCTTAAATCTTTATTTAGAATAAATAAGGTACCTATACAGTATTTTTTGTATTATTATTCTTATATAGAATTATCTCATTTTTTAAATAAACATTAAGTAGCTAATGATTACATGTCATTTACTTTTTTTTAACAATTTACAATAATGTGTTAATTTTTTAATCATCGTAACTTATTACAATTTTAAATTATGTTGATAATATTTGTTTTAATGCATTTAAATAAAACAAATTTAAGCTTAAGTTTATATTTTATATTTTTATTTTAAAATATTTAGTACATAATATTATAACATACATAATTTAATATATACAATTAATAAGACTTATATTTAAGATTTAACATTTTAATACTAATGTTTCATACTTTCAATAGTTTTAATATTTTACAATATAACTAATTATTACATTATGTCAACTAACATACTTTTAGAAAAACATTATTATCATATTGAAAACAAACAATTATATTTTAAATCACTATGAATAAAATCTTGATTGAAAATTACTGAAAATATCAAACACGGACGTCATAATGTACTCAATCATTGCGTAGGAGTATGTTTTCATGTATAGGTACCTAACCATCCATGCACCTTTTCGGTATAAAATGGGATACAAATGCAGGGTAAACTCTTTTGACTGCCTCAGTTAACGTGTGGCAGCCGTAGGTAAACTTACCTCTCGGAGCGTGTATGAGCAACAGGTGAGGAAAATACATCAAAACCACAGAACACAAAATGCATAAGTCTTTTGTTAAAATATACGTTTTTGTGTTGATTATTTGGGCTGTGGAAAAGTCTGATTGCAAACAAGGAGGTAAACGTGTTTATTTACTAATTATTAAGTAGGTACATTTTATTTTTTTTCGTACTATAAGAAGCGAAAATTAAATTTTGTTTAGTCATCATTATATTCAACATAATATAATAATTGCGTGTAGAGATAATTCATACATAATATTATGTATATTATGAATAAATATAATATTATAGCGGTAAATTATTGAACAATAATAATAATTATTAAAATATTAGAATTTATTTTCTTAAATTAAACCATTAAAATAACTTCTTAAATACATTTGTAACTTGACGTATTAAAGTGTTTATTGAAGTATTATGTAATAAAGGTTTTTATACGATAATTATCTTGCACACATTTAAGAATAATAATGTTTATCAATTAAATATTGAATACAATTTCTAATTTTACTATGATACACTAGACCCTAAATATTATTTTAATTCGATATTTTTATGTATTAAAATATATTTATATTATAATATATTATGTATTACATTATATTATATTATATATTATGTTCATACCTTTTAAAAATAAAAGTCCTTAATTATAAAATAAAATAAATGTTCTAATTTATATAGTATTTTTATTTTCATAATTATAATAGTATGATTTTTTTCGTTTTATAAAAATTTTAATTATTTAAAGAAGACCGAAAGCTCGGAGTAATACATTTCAAATATACTGTTAAAACAAATATTCGGGAAGTATATTTTCAAATAATATGATTTTTTTTCAATACTTAATTACTTTAATTACGCATTCATAAAATTTTACACACTAAATACATACAACCAAGTTTTTCATAGTAAAAAATACTTTATTAATACGTACATAAATACATTCATTTAGTACATTTATTTAATATTCATTACACGATTTTAAAATATTTACGAAGATAACATTTTTATATATAATACGTAGGTACTGACTTAAATTATAGACAATGTATTTAACTTTTAAGCATACAATAAAACACATCTAAAATAATTCATACTAAACATTATTATACATACGAGTGTAAATTAACATTTACATAATATATTTAAGTTTTAATTTTTAATTTTTAATAAATGTACATAATCTACTTGTACAATTTGGAAAATTAACAACACAAAATATCCTTCTTATTAAATGATTTCTAGATATTTCTCAGTCATAGACGAATAATAAATACCTTAATATCCATTACATGAGTTTAAACATTTAAACGCCTGCCTAAATTGTTGATTTATGTACTGTAATATATAATGGTATGATTGATTAACAAAAATCCATTAATATGTCAGAAACTTGTAAAAAATTTAATCAAAAAAACGTCGATTAAATTGTTCATAAAATATAATCTAGAATACTGAGTTAATAATATAACACCTACCTAATATTGTAAATTGTAATACTAAATATTTATAAACATAACATTTATTATTTTTGTAGTTTATAAAATAATTTTATTTTTTATTTTTTGAATTATAATTTATACAATACTACAAATTATAATATATGTAAAATACATAATATGACGCTCAGTTGAAAAATGTCATAAATGTTTATATTATTTTCTTACGGAAACTAGAATTTGTGTAAATTTCAATATAAAATACATTTTTTATTACATAAATTGTATGATTATTGAATTATTTATTAGAGAAATAATTGTAATATAAAAATTATATATACTTAATATTTATAATCAAAATATTGTTTGTTGTGTATTTCAACACTTATAATAAAAGTAGTTTTGTTTATTTGAATTTTATATAGGGTTTTAGATGACCAATGCTTAATTTTTCGACACAGAAATATAATTAAAAATACTTAAATCCCTAAATAAAATATTCAGTAGATTCTTTACAAGAACGAAAAAATGCATGTACTTTAAATTATTATTACATTGACGATTGTATATTTACTCAATTAAATAAAAATTAATATCCATACTTATTAGTTATTTGTATATTATGTACTAAGGGATTTAATTAGTGTTAAATACAATTAATTTTGTTATCGTCTATAGTGAATTAATACATTATGATTAAATACATTTATTTTTCATGAGTTCAGTGAGCAATAAAGGATGTAACTATATTATGTGATATTTCTACATATTAAATATTATACAAATTACAAACAATTACTCATTGGGAATTCGGGACTAGCCAAAATCAGACATTTTACTGTATTGTGGTGAATATTTTTTTTTTTTTTTTGTTAAATGGTAAAAGTTAGAAGTTTAAACTATTTTATTTTCAAAATGAGTGCGAATATTTTAACCATTTAAGCGTTACGTAACAGATTTTTTGTTTCAAAGTTCAATCCCTATTTAATCCAAAACATTCCATGAATTCCAGGTTAATACATTTGTCAAAATTCTATTCTAAAACAGTTGCAATTTAAAAGGCCAAATACTAAATAGTATAGTTTATAATGTGTTTGAAAGTTTTGACGTACAGTTGTACACAATAAAAATGGTTGAACCAAAAGTATAATTAGATAGATCGTTAGTGTTACATAAAATAAAGTAGGTGTACAACTTATTCTTCAAAAATTCAACCTAATTATTGATATTATTAAACCTATAGACATAATTGTATAGATTTAAATAAATTGGTAATATATCATAATATTTACGTCAACCAGAGCTACTATAGTCAGACGGGTTAACGCTCTGACCTGCCTGGCTAATCTATCCTTTAAAATGTTGTAATGTCCATCGGATGGTTGTTATTGTAACTCATAAACAATAGATGAATAATAATTTAAACTAAAAACTTAAATGTTCTATCAATTTACACATTATTGTCCGAATTGAGATCACCGACTCTATCGCCGCCACAAATAAATTCATCGTTGCCGCAAATTTACTCAGCAAGCTATATTATGTCTATTAACTGATCATTAAGCCGCGTGTATATCTAATCATACGTGTATTTTTAGCCATGTATAAAATATTATTATGTAATAATCTCAATATAAATAAATATGTTATGTTAAATTCCTCCAAGTGGCCACTGATGCTGAATAAAAAAAATTAAAGAACCATTAATATGCTACAAAATTCAAATAAAAATAAAAATGGAAACTTGGACAAGCTTCACACACGATTAGCACTCCTTTCGCGACACTTCACTGTTCGGTGTTCAGTACAAGATAGCGTATTGTAATAATATTTATTATTTATATTATACATTTTAACAATGAACTGCCATAGTCTAAAAATGATTTAGATACGAGTTCAAGTGAAGTTAAATAAGTATTTAATACGTTTGTATGTCTATCATAACTCGAGTCAAAGTGTCCACTTTAAAAAAAATGTTTGACGACAATGTTTTAATAAAAATAATAACACATCAATAGACAACAATAATAATATATATAGACATATAGTATAATCTTTTACAAAATATTACTTTAAATATATAACTTACGAAGCTTAAAATTTTAAATAATACATCTGTACATTCTTGTTTTGATTGAAAATGTGTTATCATTATTTCTATTTTATTTAAAATGTAATCATTAAACATCGTTATAATAAAGAACTCGTAAAATCTAATTCGTTTTGTTGCAATAACACTAACTGCTACAGAGTAGGATATAATATGAACCTTTTTTTTTAATAAATTTATTCGGCTATTATACTTGTATACAGGTTTAAGAATTTATCAAAATAACAGTGGGGTATTAATATATATTATATTATATTATTTTATACAAAGATAGAATATTTGTCAAATTTGAGATTGGTAATGTTAATAATAAACGGCTTTCAATAAATAATATATATTATATTATATAGTTTGTGAACAATATTCGATTTACTCTCAAATATAACTGAACTATAAAAAGTCACTTGAACATATTATTCATATTAGATTCATGAATGTGCGTATTAACGTTAGCAGTTATGTTATTTCGGTGAGTATAAAAATATAACTTTTCTTTAAAACGTATCAATTAAGATACATTTGTTTCTTTGGAAACTCATTCAACAATTATTTATTTTTTCATCAAAAAGTCTGACTGTCCGAACCATCATTGATTTCAAAATGTTTGCATACGTACTACGAGTCTACGTAACTTATTTTACTTCAGGTGTGCTTTAGATGCAACCTCTTTTACTTCTATTTCGGGAAATTTATAGAACAAGTGGTACAAGAATCATTTTATCTAATTAATAACTGATAATTTGAACTACTCTAAACCGTTAACATTTCTGATAAAAGTCTAACATCTACAGTCCGCCCATCTACTTAAATATAATTCTATGACACACGGAACTCACAAAGTCACAAAAAATTAACTTTACAGTGCGCGCCACAACCGTGTGTATTTAGTTTCATATAATATGTATAGTTACTTTCATCTTTATGTATAGTGCTTACGGGTTTCCAGTCACATCGACGTGCAACGACTACAATAGTGACAATACTCTAGATCTCCTCCATAATCAGCTAAACCTTTTAAACATTTTTCAACAATTAAACTCTCCACTTTTGCACTCCTTCTAATTTATCGTGAATTCATATAGAACACCCGAAAACCAACTATAGGCATGTTTTCATACTGCTCATTGTGTTCCACTTCATTCTCTTCGAAATTATCAACTCATCCCAGTTATCTTGAGCTAACATGACATGAGACGCATTTAGATAACTATCAATAAGCTAGATCATAAGTTTTTAGAGAATTTTATGACCAACAAATCAAATTAATATGTTGCATTGGCATCATATTATATTATCTCAAATCATATAATATACCCTAAAACACCACTACTATCCATAAAATATACTTTAAAAAAATTGAACTCTTATACTATAGTTAGGTATTTGATATTTTAAAACCTACGTTTAGTATTAAATGATACGTTTTAAATCAACGTATATATAAAAATTATTTATAAAAAAATATGTTAAGCAAAAAAAATTTAAAGTATAATTATAAAAGTGTTCATTCATCATGTCAATTGGCAAGTTTTGCCTTTTCGTCAATCTTAAAATCGAACAAAATATATGGTATTTTTTTAATATATAAAGACTATTTTTAATTTATATAATACTTAATTTCAAAAAAAAAAAAACTTTTATCATATACATTAAAAAAACACGAAATCTTAAAATACACCAATTTCATTGCAATACCGTTAAAATATTTTTAAATTTTCAAAATAATTTTTCCATACAGGATTCTTGAGGTCATAAGACATATTTTGGTATACACTAGCTATTTATTTTACCAACTTATAAAAAGAAGCAAAATCATATAAATATCAGCCCTAATTACAGCCTACTTTCCGATCGTTCCTATACCATATTTCCTTTAACTCATCATAGGTACTTCATAAATAAAAGGTCAATGGTCAATCATCTAAGACTTACAATCAAACTCTTCTATTATACACATCCCTCTCTTTTAAAAAAAATCTATTCGTGTATATGTCTTTATTTTCTAGAAATTATATATAACTACCCTAAAATCATTTTAGCTATTCTTCTTCTGTTAAAATAATAATTTGTCTTTATGCCAAAGATGCTGTATAATATATATTTTTAAGTCAATATGACTATACTATCAATATGTTAAATATTATATTATAATATTTTACTTTAATTATTATGTTATGAATAAAAAAAAATTAGTAATATAATAACAATAAATTATAAGCGGACACTGCATAGTCTTAAGGGACTTTGTCGACAACCATAATTATAACATACGAGTCCCACTATGGCAAAATAGATTACAGCATTAAATTTTAATAAACTTTCAGACTCAACATTTAAAAATCATCTAAGTTTGTTCATAGAGAACAACAATATGTATTATATATATGTAATTTTCAGCAACAATACATTTCCATTTGATATTTATTTTATACATGATGACGTAAGGCCATATCGTTTTTTTTTTAAAATAAATTTAGATGTATGCCTATAAAGGTTCGCAATTCAAGAATTATATCAATATAATACAAATCTATTTTTATAATTCAAAACCACTAAAACTTGTTCTATATTCGTTCATTCTTCATTTCATTGGTATTGAATATTAAGAGAGTTAATTTTTGTTTGCCCGTGACGTAGGTTTGACGAAGATGACATTTAAAGTAAACAAATATTATATATTTTCCAATACATAGCGTATACATTTTAATAAAAAATAATAAAATAAAAAGTTTAAAAAAACTAAAATTTTGGTGTACCTACAGGTCATCAAAACCAGCTAATGAATGCTGAAGATTTCGATTTTTATCAAGGAGGTAAGAAAAATAACACAAAATGTATCATGCGGTTTTTATAAAATTAACACGTTTTCTAAAATAATTTCCATCACTGCACCGTAGAAACAATTTTACAATTATTCATTAAATCGAATAGAAAAAAATAAATATGATATAATATTTCACGTTTTTTTTTTCAATCAACACTTAACATAGCATATTATTATCACCTATTTTTTTATTAAATACACGAATATGAGGTACTAATATATTATGTATTTTTCCTTGGTAGATTGATCATAAAAATGTATATATTATTTCTTATTCTTTTTAAATAAATAAACAAAATTTTAACATATATTTATATTTTATTAATATATAGTGTTTTTAGTTTTAGTTATGCATTAAGTCATACGTTTATACCAAAAAGTACCTTAATTTGTATTTTTGTCTTCCCGTTTTTAATATAATAAAACATGTACTAAAATTGTTTATTTGTATTCTAATTATAGTTGTTAAAATCAAGCTACAGTGTTTCACTGATTTATTACCTAGTCTCACCAATAACAAGCATTTAAAAAAGAATAAAGTTCATTAAGTATTTTTATAACAGTGGGATTTAGGCAGAAAAAGGCTTGAATTTAATTCTTATTGATTTGACTTTGGTTTTCTAATAAAACCCCTCTGTGAATTATAGGAAATATAAAGCAAAATTGTTTTTTATACATAACTATACAATGCATAAAAATAGAATGTTTGATGTATCATCATTTTCGTAATTTGTACGCTCGCCTTGATTAAAAGACTTTTTAATTTAATTTAATTTGAAAATTACATTTATTGCGATCAAATATAAACGTAATATTATATGAAGACAAGTTAAATTGTTGTTGTCTTTGGACGCTTAAACATTTGTAGATCAGTAACATTCAATTTTAAAGGTTATTTCTTTCACATTTTTTCTATTTATAAAAAAAAAATATCTAATTAATAACATGTCATTAGTTAAATCTAATAAGATTACGTTAAGCCTTCACATTTATTTATTTATGTAATCATTTTTTTGCAATACGCTGAAATGTATTTGCAGTCGTTAAGTAAAGTTGTACTAGCGTAAATTTCATCAGTAGCGTTAGATCTAAAACAAAAAAAGATTTTTAAAAATGCTATCAATGCATGCACATCCCTTGGTAATAAAACTGTTTATTTCATATAATATTTTATAGAGTTAACTATATTCTTTACTTAGTTGTAATATTAACATATTCATTTGCTTGGTTTAAAATATTTACTCTATTTCTTCTGTCAACGATATTAATAATTATGATCGTCGTTAATTCTACACAAAATGTAGATGTAAATTATCGACAATCGTCTCTGAATAAGATACCAAATAATGACAACAGGTTTGAAATTATTAACTGTAATCTAGTTTTACACAATTTGTTAATTTTTATAAAAAAAAACTGTCCAAGCCACTTGTATATTATTATCATTGTACTGCTTTGCTCGTTCCTTCTGGGTGTCAAATCAATCAATAACCAACCATGCAGCAAAACAATGTTAATTAGCTATAACAATCAGACAAAACAAAATTAAATTAATTAAAATAATTTTTAAAATAGCTATAGTAATAGAATTTTATTAACACTATCAACATTATTGGCATATAGCTGGTATTTGTTAAACGTGATGCAACGGATTATTTGGAAAAATAACACACAACCGTGGATCGTGGTACACCTCCAGTATTATTTTATAATAGGGGTTTAAATAACGTTAAAGTTGAATGTTTGAGTGATAATCCAAATGTTTACACAAGTACATCGGCAATGTTATAATGTGTATTCTGTCCATAATATAAGGAACATGAGTAGGTTTAAAGATAACCAAACGAATAATACTTGCTGATACAAAATCGCCCAAAGCTAGTATAGTTATTTTGTAGCGTTCATAAACAACACATAGGAGAAATCGAGTATCTAAAATATAATTACATAAGTATAAGATTCAATGTTTGCTTATGAACAATATAGATACACGTAAACATTAATAATATTGAAAATGCGTTACAAAAATATTATATTATTATTTCTAAAATGTTTGTTTGGTTCTGTACAAAAAATTTGAAAAACAATTTTTAGTTTTTGAATAGTTAATAAATATACACACATTATATTAATAAGTTTTATTTTACGTAGTTATATTAAAATCGAATAAATCCATAAGCTTGAATAATCTAATATCATATGAACATCTATTTTCACAAATTGTTGATATTCAATTGATTAAAGATTGAATATATATATTTTTTTTTAATTGTTTAAGATTTTAAATAAGAAAAAAATATAAATACCCATAATACTACAAAATTACAGTATTCTTTACTATGTATTTACTATTAAAAATAACAATAAAATAATATTATAGTTACAAAAAATTTAAGATTTATCACTAAAAACTTAGAACTTGTAAGTTTCTTCCTACTATAAAACCTTTTTAATGTCATTCATCAAATAATCCAAATAGTACGTAACATAATAAAACATTTCCTACAAAAAGATAATAATAGTTGTTGCGAAATACTAAAATAGTTATATGGTATATTGACGTAAAAATAAATAAATTATTAGTTTTTATAACAAGGAAATGCACTCAATTCTTTGTTGGTTAGTAACTTTAATTATTACTCATTAAAGTACAATTTATTGTTTTGCAATTAATATTATCATTATAATTATGATTTTGTATTGATTTTCATTTCATATGGCACACCATGTATTTATTTTGATGTATAATTTACATCATTATATATTATAAAATAGGTATAAGAAGCCAATCATTTAGTGCACCATTATCTGTATCTAAAATGTGAATATTGGATTGCTGACACCAATACCTACCATAATGGTGTATAATATACACTGCATATGATAAACAAGACTTTTTTGAGAGTTTTGGAGAACTCAGTATGCTGAATAAAAATTGTCTAGTGCACATTCCACCATTGAGTAATAACTGTAATAGAGATTTTATATTTGAATACAATATTGAATCATTATAAAAAAAAAATAATAATCTGGGGGAAGGAGAAGGGTGGATTAGAATTATCTATTTCTAAGGATAGTTCATGTTATATTATGTTTAAATTATAATTAGTATTTTCTAAATTCGGTATTTTGGTAGGCTAAACTGATTATTGCTAACAACATTGCATTTAACTTATAAGTCAATGCCTACCTAAATCGAAAAAAAGTTTTAAATGTTTTTAAGTAGCTCAAAGAGACAAAATATTTGTAACATATATCATATATTGTCTAGAAAATTCAAATAAAAATATTTTGTGAAAGTTTTGTGTCTCCACCAAAATTCCTTTACAAATTACATAAAAAGAAAAACAAAATCGATTTAAAAGATATTTTTCTACTTTTGACACCCACACACCTCCCCCCTCCCCACAGAACCAACAACATCATATTGGATACCAGAAATCACCCTCAATGTTGAAAGTTGAAGCAAATTGTCTGCTCTTAACGTGATGACAGACACACAAATAAAGAAGAAAAAACATCATTGTAAAACCAATACATTCCACACTCCACTCAGAATTTAAAAAGTATCTCTTTTAATTTCACTATTTGTACAACGTGTCAATGTAACATTATATTTCAACCCTGACTTATCAATATGTCATGAAAAACAACTTTTTATTTTCTTTAGAAATAAATTTGTAATGCATTTTTTGCATTCATCCCAAAGCATCCCTGTCTATATTTTTAGATAGATAGGTGGTTTTAAAATATGTGAACAATTTTTGTTTTGTTTGAATTTAATAAAAAACAAAAATTGGTTTCACAGTAAAAATACTAGTATAGTATTTGAGTCTACAAATGTCATACATATAAACAAAATTAAAAATCAATATCAATATTTTATTTAGTCTATTAATTATCTTGTAGAACAAGAAACTCGTTATTAAAGTGTTCGCAGTCAGAAAACTTACTTATTATTTTCTATGCATCTAATTCGACGTTTCTCAATACCCGAAAGGTGTGTCATAGAAATTTAAAATTGTTTACTTTATGCCTATAAAAACAACAATACATTTTTGAAAAAAAAATTTTTTCAAAACTAATATTAATATTAATTGATATATTATAGCATTTTTAAGGAAAAATACAAATTTTTATTTCAATATTTATATTTTATTCTGAGTATTTGAACGTTCGTTCGGTTCGCAACGTTTGTTTTTTCTGGTTCTAAAATTACTTGTTATTGAGAAGTACAAGACATTTCTCAAAAGTGTGCCACAACTTTTAATAACTAGGTAATAGTTATAAATATAAATTAAATACACATTGTGCTTTAGACAGTTTGTATTTTCTATTACTTTTTGGAATATATATTAACAACTTTTGTGTAAAGGTAAACCACGGGCTCACAATCATTATTGAATCGTTGCTTTCAAATTTAAAAATACCTGCTCCCTATTATCCAAACTAACGCGATTCCTCTAATCCTAAATCTTATTTTATTCAGTTTATAAGTATATTATTACTTATTAGTAGTATTATTACAAAAGTTATCAGTAATTAACATAATATTTATGTTTAATAATAGTTCTTAATATAACAAAAACGTACTTTAATTATTAAGAATTGTTATTTTATTATTAAAATTATATTTAATATTTATAAGTATATTTAATTTTGTATTATGTATTTTGAATATTGATCACGTTTTAGAATTCGGTTTTAAAAATAAAAACGCAATTTACATGATAGCTAGTCATTGAAATAATTAATTGAATTACTTGTGCGTTCAATGTAGCAGGGATCAGCAATTATCTACAACATTTTTAAACAGTTAAAAAAGGACTTAAAAAATCTATTAAAACATTTTTGAATAGATTCGAGAAAAAAAATTTAAAAATTAAAAATTAAGCAAAATCAGATATTTTTTATTTAAAACATAAAAGTCAAACGGAATTTGTATGAAATAAAAGTCGGCTGTTGAATTTGATCCCTGCGCCTGCATTATACCTATATTGTATTGTTAAGTGACTTTTTTTTTGTTGCAGCAGCATGCTTAAATTATGGCCATTCATGTTGGGGAGGTAAATTATAACATACAATTAATCACAAAATTAAATTTATTTTAAAAAAAATGTTAAATTAAAATGATCCTGACAATCTTTACATAGTTATGATAAGTTAATATGACTTTTTTGTATTTCACACAGCTCACGGCAAGCGCAACGTAGGCGGGACAAACGACCTAGACACTCTGTTAAGATATCGGATGGCTCTGTTTAAGAAATCGGGACACAGAGATACGTCTATAGATCCAAATCCAGACCAATTACAAGAAGATATGCCAAACTATTACAACATTTTCAAACAATATTCGAAAATAAATTCGATGAAAAGAAACAAGTAATAAAATTACAGCTATTATTAAATTACAATATCTTAATGATTATGCACATTATTTGATATAGCGATGACACCGTTGACACCTGGAGCGTTGAACCGAGGAATAACTTGCCTAGTGGTAGGTCGTACTACGAAGATCAAGTCTTAGATCCCAGAATTGAATATAAAATTATGGTAAGCTTCATTTGTACACTAGCTAGTTATAATATGATTGTAAAAACAGTTTACATTTTTGAAAAATTAATTTATGTATTTTTGTTTACAGAAAATATAGGCGAAAAAGTACCACAATTTATTCTATACGTTTTTAGTTAATACTTGGAGAAACCAGAAAAATTAATATTTCAAATATGTAACAACAATACCTTGTAAATTTCAAAATAATAAGGTTATTACAATTTTGGTCACATATTTTAATTTAAATACACAACCTACGAACAAACCACGTTAATTCTGATTTCATTTTAAAAAAATATTTGTTTCTTTGTACTGAATAAGAATTATTTAATTTATTCGTATTTTTATTTTAAGTATAATATGTAACAAAGTCTTACTTATAAACATAATATATTTGCTTACAATAGTATAGTTTATTAACAGATAAGTATAAAATCTGTAGTACAATACTGTATTTTAAAAATGCTTCCAATTCCAAATAAATAAAATAATACAATAATTGGTTTTTATTTATTTGCTTAACATTTAAACGTAGCTTTATTTTAACAAAGGTTCTAGATATTATGTATTTTTATAATGTAAAAACTATATTTACCCACTCGCTAAATGCTATTATAATCGTGACATAAAATTTAATAGAAGTAATAAATTTAATTTTAAAGTAAACGAAACCTTTCATAATTAACCCCGTTTATGACCAATATTATTAATTAAATACATATCTCATATTTGGTTATATATAAAATGGAGGTGATCTCTGAGGGGAGTCTAAAAACCATAAATCATATTTTCATTGTCATACCTCATTCTTTAATAACATACTTTAGGATTACATACACAATATTACCTATTATCAACAAATATGAAATAATATGATTTGATTAAAACGTTAAATTTAAACTAGTAGGTAGATATACTTTAAAGAAATACATGATTAAATAATACGTAAGTATTTAATTGTAGTAAATACAAGCTGATAAATCAAAACTAACCTGAGTAGGTAGCAATATATTATATATAATGGAAAGTAGTTGAATACAAGTGTGTGGTAAACATCACTCGTTAAAAATAAAATGAGTTTTTAAATTATAAAAAATCATGTGCAATATAATGCAAACAACCATTAACTTAAAACGTAGACATTTTTATGATAAATTTATAAATCAAATTTAACAAAATAAATACATAAGATTATAAATAATTGTTCAGTAAAATAAGTGAGCGACTTGTTTTAAAAATTATTATGAACAGATTTAAGTATGGCAGTTAACTTAAGAGTATAATAATTTTAAGCTTAGGTATAGAATTATTTTTTTAAGAACAATGTATAAAATTAAATATTTTGATTTTTTCTGAATAAATAACGAAATTATAATAAGATATAAGTACAAATAATAATAAATATAAATGTGTATCTTTAACTTTCTAAGTTGTAAAAAAATGCTTGTTTTAACGATAGTAACTTCAACGTACATTTAATGTTATATAAATATGACATAAATCCCAGAAAAAATATATAACTGACCTAGGAAAATATACCTAAACAATTTAAATTGTATTGAATAAAAAGCTTTTTAAGATTAGGTGCCCACTGTATGTATAGTGAATAGGATATAGGTTTATTAGTACATACATTAATAAGTATTCGTATTAGTTCTAAGAATTTTTGTAAATAGACATTTTTAATTCAAAACTTATCAATTTTGAACACTTAAAAGTTATTATTTCAATACCCAAATCGTTATATTATTATAAATTTGTTTCACGATATTTTAAAAATGTTAAGTTGAAATAACCATTTACAAATTTAAATAGCTAAGGTTCACTTCATATAAGTATATAACCATGAAAATTGCATTTTTAAATCTACATATCATGACATAACATGATTTTATACTATTCAAATAAACTTTGTTATTTAGAATATCAGCACATTTCGAATAATTTATTAATGAAACACGGTTATTTATTCTACACAGTAAATTAAAAGAATTTAGCATAAATTTAAAGATTTCTTTCAATTTTATTAATTTTATAAAATCATATCTACGTAACACATATCAAACCTATCAAAAAAGGTAATATCTTAAAAAAAAACAATATTAAAATTGAATACAGCAAAATGCAAAAGTATAGGTCATTCCCAGGTTCATAAAAAAACTAGATTTATCTATGTTAGAATATTTTCTTTAATTTTTGTGAGTATGTTTAATTTAAAAAAAAAGCTATCTGAAATAAATAATTATTATTTTATAATGATAAAATTTCAACGCATGTTAGCAATAACTTGTCTCCACAGTTATGTTCAGAAAGTTATATCATTATTATGTACGCCATTACAACAGAAATTATAATTGCCAAATGCGATTGACATCTACCAGCTGCACCCCACCCACATTCAATGTCATTTTTAAAAGCTTCGGCTAGAGGTTTTTTCTTATCTGCACAAGCAGCCTTCTCGAGGTCTTCGTCACTGATGAGACACGTAGATTTACTAGTTGAATAGTGTTCGACGTCTCTATATCTATTTGAAGGCGCCGCCGAAGGATCTTCGTGATTACACAAGAATTGACGTTTCTTACGATGCCAGACTTCCATCCAACTATAAACATAACACACACAGACAAAGCTATGTAAAAAGCTCAACTCGCATTAAAAATTGAGTAAGGCTACATTTTTTTTAATACCATAAAAACATAGATTCGTTCAGAAATTAAAATTTGAAATATCGTTTAAGCTAAGCTGCATCATTCATTTGATGTATCTACTTAGTGTTTGTATTTCCATATATTTAAGTAACGCAGTACACGGTGTACCTATTTTATATCGTTTCAAGAATATATTTTTAATGATTACCAATCGATAAATCGGAATTTCGAATAAACGAGAAAAAAAGCGTGTTTCTTTATTTAATACGTTTTTACACGCTAACAATTACTTAAAACACACCCTGTGTCTATGTTACAGCGTGGACGTCATCTCTCTCCAAAATATAACTTTAAGCCTCTTTAGTCCCTATGTTAATCCAAGCTTACAAGAAATATTACATACTGTTGTGTAGATACCTAATGCACAATAATATTATTGTATCGTAATATTGTTGTGCATATTATAATGCACAACTCTGCACAAAAATGCAAAACAGACTTCTTAACAATTCGTCTCTTCTTGTACACAAACTTTTACGACTTCGCTGGTGGTCAAAAATGATGACCCATATATTATATTATTATTTTGTTCAGAAATCTAAAACCTAATTTATTGACTGTTTTTATGAATACATTATACATTTCTACGTGTATTGATGTAAGTATAAACAGTTCTGTAAATATTAATAATATAACAAAAAATTTAAAATTACCCAATACTACAGTCACAAGTCCATGGGTTTCCAGATACTTTTAGAGAAGTTAAAAATGTTTGGCCATGCTGTTTTGGTAACGTATTAGTGGATGGATTTCCTATTGACTTCAACGAATTATTTCGGATATCTAGGCTGATATTTCTTACAGTCCCCATATGTCGAAAAACGTCGGCTGATATTGTTTCTAAGCTCGTGTTGAAAATTGTCAAATTCAAATTTGGATATCTCAGACCCTAAAAAAAATTTTCTATTTATTTAATTAGAACACTTATAAGCCACCAAGTTAATAATCACTTAAATTGTATACCCGTACCTGAAATACATTATTTAATGCAAGTCCGTGTAAAGCTTTTCCACTAATCGTAAAGTTTCTTAGCTTATATGGAAATAAACCAACTAATTCTTTCCCCATCCTTGATAATTTGTCGACCTGGAACCACATAAGACACCAACAAAATTATTTAAATAAAATCGTACCTAATGATTAATAACGACATTTTTTAAAACCAGACATTATGTTTATTGTATACTATGCAGTATTCACACAACCTATCTGATACCATATACATTATATAAATAAATGTATTAATTAAAGTAAATTGATTATAAAGACACTATATAGGTATCTACAAATAATTACAAACTAGCTATTATATAAACAGTGTATTTTAAATCATAATGCATGCTTTTTGTTTGCAATTTACACATATCAGTCAATGCCAAAGTAAGTAACATAAGTTTTTAAAAAAAAAATTAGGATTAAAAAGTCGATTATTATGTTTTTCTAATTTATTGTATCTAGTTATGATACAATAAATAAATAATTAATTTATATACAAAATATTCATAACAAACAGTTACATCAATAGCTAGGGGAAACTAATACCCCCCCCCCCCTCTCTCTGAAATGTCAGACAACCACAAACTTTTCACAGTGAATTTAAAATAAAGTGTTCAATAACATCAGTACAATCTTAAAATAATATAAATTGTGTACTCATATGATATTTTTAAGATATTATAAGAAAATCATGACCTTTTGACCTTTTTTATTTTTTTAATAAGCAATTCAATTGTATGTATAACAATTAACAAACATAATAGTACGATCCTTTTAAAGTTGAAATGTATTATAATTTTGATTTTATTTGAATATCAATACATTTATGCATTACATTATTTTCACTGTAGAGTTTAATGTGACTATGACGTAATTATTAACTTCAAATTTACCTCATTTTCATTTTTTAATAAAATACACTTTAAAAATATATTTATTTTTTTTATTTTAATTAAGAACTATCCATTTATCTAAAATAAGAATATTATTATTTTTTCTTGTGATATCGCCACATGGAGGTGGACTATTTGCACAATACTCACCCCCACGATAAAAATATTAAATCAATTCATTTACATGCATAACATTTTCGATTATAGAAGCCAACCATTAATAGCATTTCAGAAAATACTTTTTTTTAAGCAAGAAAATATAATCTGTATTGATATGGTATATAATATACGATATAATCGAATTGATTAATTTTCCGTGGTCATTTTAATAGTAAGTTTTATAGAGTGACAAGTTATGGTTATGATTATGGATATTATATACCTACTACTAGTAGCCAATACTTACTTTAAGATTCAAATTTCTAAGAGAATGAATGTCAGAAATTACAGAAGGAATATTGAAGTCTTTGATACCAACAAATGTACTAATAACTAGCGTTTGTAAAGATGTCATTTTGTTTAAAGCACCGGTCTGAAAAATAATACATAGTAATGAAAATAAGTATAGACATATTTTTTTCTAATTAATTTGTCTTTACTTCAAATGATACTAATGGCATATAACTCAGATCTAAAGAAATCAATTTTTGAACACCCATATTTAAAGTGCTGTTATTTAAATCGTAAATATGATTATTGGATAAATTAAGATTGTTGAGTTCAGGTAAATTCATAATGATAGATGGAAATCCAATTAGCTCATTATGACTTAAATCTAAATTCCGCAATGAGGATAAATTAGAAGCTCTATCTGGTGATACAGATGCTATTTGATTTCCAGATAAATCTAAATTTAGAAGAGATGGTAGTGGCAATTCTGGTATCTGAAAAATAAAATTCCATATTATTATGCAAACGAATAAAAGTAATAAAATATTAAATACTCACGGATGTTAAAGAAATGTTTTTAAGTCTAAGATGTTGAAGCGACTGTTCGAGGCCTAAGAACATACGACCTTTATTTTCAAAAGACAGAGCATCGTTATGACTTAAGTCAAGGTAAGTTAAACGAATTAAACTCGCAAAGTTTGAATCTTCAAGATGTACCAAACGATTACCAGCTAGATTTAACCGTTTTAAAGACTAAAAAAAATAAACACTATTTTTATTTTAACACTTGATAATAAAACTTCATTTGCTTACTTTAAACCTAGAAAACATTTCAAAAACAGGTAATGCCGTTATTGTGTTAAAAGATAAATCCATATCACATACAATGCCCGCAGAATGTGTGCTAAATGACAAAACAGGCATACGAGATAATTCGTTATGAGCCATGTTTAATATTTCCAAATTATCTTCACTGAAAAACATGTCTGGCAACACCCGAAGTCTGTTGTATGAAAAATCAACTAATCGAAGTTCAGTGAATCCTTTAAACAAATCGTTAGGCAAATCCACTAAATAGTTATGAGATATTATAAAAACTTGTAGTCTTTTTGATCCTTTAAATGAATCAAATCCAATTTCAACGATATGGTTATGTCCAAGGTCTAACCAAATGAGATTATTTAAGTTTCCAAACACATTTCTAGACACTTGAAATAGGTTATTAAAAGACATATGCAAATAACTTAAGCTTGACTCCATTGGAGAGAAATATTTGTCTTCTATACTTTTAATGTTATTGTAAGAAATATCTAAAACCTATAAATAAAAAAACAATAATAAACATCTAAACCGTTTTAAATTTTTTAATTTTACCCTAATATTGGATTGTATGTAGAGGTCCTTTGTGGAAAAATTGGAATTGGATGATAGTTTTGCTAAGAGATTGTGACTAACGTTCATACGGAAATATGAAAGCATTCCAACCTAAAAAGTAATAAGAAAATGAAGTACCTAAAAATTATAGTTTATTCAGTTTATATTTATTTTACTTGATCTAAGAATGTAAAGTCCATGTGTTTAATATGATTATAAGCTAAATCGAGTTCTTGTAAATACGGTAAATTTTGGAATGCTTCCATTTCCAATTTTTCAATTTGATTTCCTCTTAAGATTAACCATCGTAAACGCTCCATATTGGTAAAAGCATGTCTTTCAATACGGTTTATTCGATTTCCATCCAAATGAATCTTTCCCAACGACGGTAAATCATCAAAAGATCCACCATCAATTTTTTTTAATAAGTTAAATGACAAGTATATTTCTTCTAGAAGAATATGGCTTCCTCCAATTCCACCCTAAAAAGTCGAAATTATATTAAAAACTTAAACTACCTAAATATTATATAAGTTATATCTACTTGAAATGTCCCTTTGTGCAAAACTTCTATCATGCAATCTTGTAGCTTTAACGTTCTTAAGTTTGTTTGAAAGTGGAAAGTCGATTCTCGAAGGTGTTGTAAATGATTATTGCTTAATTCCATATATTTCAAATTATATAGATACCTAAAAGCATCTCCTGGTATTGGTTTGAACGAAGATGCAAAAGCGTGTGACATTTTAAGGTATTGCAGAGAATGTCCAACCTAAGTTGCAAAAATAATTTTTACTTCGAATAATTTTAGATTTATTAAACTGTATTTTTATAACCTCTTTAAATGCGTCAGAATCTAATGTGCTTATTATATTATCAGACAAATCTAAATATTTTAATCCGTGGACATGCTTAAACGCATGTGCCTTGACTGTTTTTATATCTGATCCAGTAATCTGAAGTTCTTCCATATCAATAGTAAAATTCATAAACATATCTGGTTCTATAAATGATGTGGTCATCTTTGATAGAGAAAGTCGGCGAAGATATTTAAAACTGAAACACAATAATAAGATAGTTTACTAGGTATTACTACAATTTAACGTTATTTTTGCATACCCATTAATGATATTAATTTGAAGTGGGCCATTATTCCATCCAGAAAAATCGAAATCTTGCAGGGAATAAAATTCGTGATGATTATTATCATTTTCGTGAGAATTTCGTTTATTATCCTCGTGAGATACAGTTTTGTCGTTTGTTTTCTTCTTGTCGTTTGTTTTTATAATCTTTTCTTTTCCCTCGTTATGGATAGGAAATAAATGTTTTATCTTATTATCTCTAAGCCCTAGTTTCATAAGCGTATTGAAATTCTGCTGTAACTTTCTAATAGGAAATTCTGTTATGTTATTATTTGACACGTCCAAGGTATGCAAATATGTTTCAAGGCCTTTGAACGCTTCAGATGATACATTATAAATTTCACAGTCGACCATAAATATCTCTCGAATTTTAGTATTTTGAAATGCTCCATCCTAAAACACTGACAATTATTTAATTGGCCAATACACAGTACAATTTTGAAAATACAATGTGTCATTTATTGTAAAATAGTGTAAGTTAAGTTCTTAAATTCTTAAATTATATTTAACTTATCAGTGATTTTTTCTTATATTCTATAATGCAATCCGTAATTTACATATGTAAATCCAATAAATAGTTTAAATTAATTTAAATTTGACATATTTTTAAATGTTCATAACTTATTTATATTTTAATAAAAATTTAAAAATAAATGTCTGCTTTTATTAAATTATTTAAATTTCAAAAATATGATTCAAATAATTACATTTTTTGGTAACACGTATTCTACAAAATGTATACAATCAACATGTTACATAAAAAATAGTATATTTATTATTTTTATATTATAAAATATCAAATTTGTATTCACTTGAATATGTGTTATTGGATTTCCATCAAAGTATGTTTTATTTATAGATTCAAAATTCTGCAAGCTTTGTTTTTCTAAAATTTTGATGTGATTGTATTCCAAGTGGAGTTCGTCTAGAAGAAACTTATGTCTTCCACCCCGAGATGTTAAAGTCAATAATGGTCCTTTTGTACTTTCAATTAAGTTGTAACTAACATCCAAATACTTCAAAAATCTATTAAACATTGATTTTTGTTAATTATAAATAAATAATATTATTATTATTTATATATACATTATAGGTAGGTTTATGTATACACATAGGTATAAATGTTTTTAATGCGATAGTGAACCTTCTATAAACAATTAAGTGTTAGGAAATTAATAACTAAGCAAACATGTTTCTTTTATTTAGACTTGTAACAATACAGAAATGCTACTTTATACTTTAACATCCACTTTCAGGGATCAGGACAATGAACAGCGTTATTGATATGACGCTTATTGATATATAAATACTAAATGTAAAATCAAATGAGCAACTGTCCACTTGTAAGTAATGTCAAACTTACTTCATCGCCGATGACGATAAATGCATGTATGGAATATATTTCAACAAATTATCAGCTAAATTTAGTCGGAGCAGTTGCAATGGACCGTCTTGAAATGCATTTACGTGTATTTCCGAAATCATATTACCAGACAAATCAAGATTTTCTAGCAACCCAAGGCTATCAAAAGCCCTGTGTGGCAAATATGTTAGTGCGTTGTTTGCAAGTTTTAAAACTTTAAGAGTGTTCTCTAATCCATTCCAATCGCCCATCTTTATTTCTGATATTTGATTACCTAAAACAATAAATGTAATAATATTATAGTTAATAAGTACTTTTATAATTTCCAGTAGGCAGTTGTAAATTGTACATTTTAATGCATACCTGACAAATTAAGTACTTTTAATTTTAGTAATATTCGTATTGCCCGACTTGGGATAAAAGTTAAATAAGTATTAACTAATTCCAATTCCCATAATGAATGCTCTAATCCATATAATGAATCATCATTTAAAAGAGGCAATGGATTGTCTTGGATTGTCATCTTATAAAGACCTAAAATATACAACTGTATTGTACGATTAAATGTATAGGTACTCATACAGTTCGTAAGATGTTATTTAATGATTCAATTTGTTTTTATATACTTCTCATCAAAAAAATTGTAATTAACGATCAAATGTGTTAATTTCATTGATATAATGAAGTATGATATTTTTACTGGCATATTTTGACATCTAAACTTATCGATAAGTTATAATGAATAAACGTTAACGTTAATTAGAAATAGCAACATAATATTATTATGTATGAATTCGTAATTATAAGTAATAGTGATTATTCTAATGCAAAGTATGGAGTAATAATAACGAAATATCAGAAAAATGTAATTATTAAATTATTATAACCACAGTTATTGAGGTAAATGTTAGACATAAGTATGGATAATAGATTAACTCCAATTGCCCTACGGGTCATCTCGTTTGAGGTTATGTTTAAGACGTTAATAAAAAAAACTAAAAATAATAACTATATGCGTTTGAGAATTTTGACAATTTTGGTAAATATTTGATATATTATACACTTTCACCAAAAATTTACTAATTTAGCTTATACCAGTTCTGGTAGCTTTGTGTATAACCGTATACCTACATAAAAAATAAATACCTAACTAAAAAGCATGTGTCAAAAAATAATTTAAAAATAAAAATACATTGAAAACTAGTTTTAACTGCTAATCAATAACTAAAGAAATTAATCAGTGGTTTTCAGACAATCGTCTGACAGTTAACACTAAATAATATTGAGATATCTGAGAGAAACAGATGTTTATAGATTACCATTATATCAATAGGTGCAGTGGCGCCCAACCCTATGACTAGGTGTAGCAGTCGCTACAAGTTGAAAATAAGGGAATAACAATATTCAAAGAAAAATATTTGATAACAGAAAATTCTTAGAAAAAATACTCATATATGTCACTTTTTGGTCACTTTTATGATTAAATTCAGTCATCTAATCGCTTTCTTATAAATATAAAATAACTCAAACCACTTCCAACTCTGATGATACCTATTCCTTGGTATATTGATACTAACAGTTAGTGTAACCAAAAGTAGACCATTTAATTTTGAGTTTTGGAAGTGGTGGGTGGGTAAAATTATGTCTTGCTACACCTGAAAAATATGTCTTGGGCGCCACTGAATAGGTGTATCGTATATACAACAACAAGCGATTACCCGTTTTCTAAGATGTTCACTGTTCACCTCCTAGAGGAGCTATTAAGTAGGTGCCTAATTTCGTACAACAATTTAACCTCTGGTTTATTTAGTGATATATTACACCGTAATTTAAATTTAATATAAACGATTATTTGAATATGTGTGGTAGTTATAACGAACGCCGAACGGAACGATTTACCAGTATTGACGAGGAAGTAAGGCTCTATGCTGTCCAAGTCATTGTTCCTGAGATGAAGTGTCGACAACCTAGATCGGTTGATAGCCGGTGGTATGCGTGGAAAGTACACATCAACACAGTGTACTTCACCCAAGCTGTCGTATGACTTGGTGCACGAACACAGAGGATTGAACAAACACGGCTGGAAGTCTTGCAAAAAACTTTCAGCTTCCGTGCCGGACATCCATAATGTCGACAACGAGAATACTATAAATGCATATCCGGTGTTCATGACAGTCTGTAATCAAATAACAACTATTGGTTTTAGTATTTTTTCTACTATTTTGGAGTCGTGAATACATTTGGGTAGGTAATGAATAATACATTAGATATATCAATTGGAATACTCAGTTACATACATCATTAACATCTTATAGTAGGCGAGTGTATAGGCTTGAAAATATATTTTTACAAATAAATAAATACAACCGGAAGTATTATGTGCACGACAAAATGTAAAACAAACAAGTAATGTATCTCACTGTTGCACAATTCTTAAAAAATAATTGATGTTAAATGAATGATTAAAATAATAAGCAAAGGTCATGCTATATAATGATGACGTAGTCATTAAGATGTTTTTCAATGGAGAAGTTTAAAAATAAAAACAGAATATCACATGTTGAATTAGAATACCAGATAGGTAGACATAATGAAATATTAATACTGCACTTAAGATGAATATACGCGAGCACAATACAACGACGTTAATCGTTGTAAATGATTAATTAAGTATTAAATGACAATACACCGCGTCCCTAATGTTTTTTTACTGCCTACTAAAAGTTGTACGTCATATTGTTTATATTTGACGACATAAAGGACTATACAAAATATAGCTTTAAAATATTATTGGATAACACGTCTGAAGAATATGTAATATTATATTAAATCAATTTTCCCGATGTTATTTCATAACTTATGCAGTTTGAAGTAATTTCAATGGACACCACCGCGCCATCCTATTTTGTATCTTATTGTCATAATATAATATATTACTTATTTTATTTATTGTTCACAGGTTGTAAATATTCGTTTTCTTATTAAAAACAATTCATGTAGTTGCTTTAAATCCAAAATAAATGCCAGGTGCAACAAAAGCACCATTCGCTGCATTCGTGCGTACGGCGTGTAGTTTAACTTTATAGGCGTTATAAAGTTAAATTTTGTGACGTTCGATTTAAGTACATGTATGTCATTATTATAGTGACGTTCCAGCAAATAAATTTCGACGAAAAGCGAAAAAAATTGTTTTATAAATACCTAACCCAGTGGCTTTGACCGTGAAATTCCAACATAGAGTAAAATCATGTACCTATTTAAGTATATAACTACTATATTATTATGGTTTTAGAAATACCATGGTTTCATATTTAATTTTTTTTGTAATGTATCATTATGTGGATCTCCAGTATTATACATATGGAATACCAAATCGTACCTTCAATTATTTAATGTTTAGAAGTGAAAAAAATAATATTGTATACCCCTCGCTAATTTGTTTGATTAAGAAACCACCCACGACGATTAAGTAACAATGATTTGTTTATTGTAAAAGAGCTTCGTTTCCCGTTGTCTACTTTAATTAGTTGTATTTTTATCATACTTCTAACATCAGCGCATAATGCATTAAAAAAACAATTATGAAAATAAAATACACATATTTTATTCTACTTGTAAACTTAAGTATGTTTGTCTCATAAAGAATCTAAAAGATTATAAGGTTTGTAAATAATTTAATAACGTTTTGAAACCATTCTAAAATACACATTAGAATAATTTTAAGATTCTGAGCTGAGCCATAAATATATTGATTTTACAATAATGACTTGAAACACTTTTTCTAGTAAAAAAATGCTTCAATTTCCAACATCAATATATGTCTTCTGATAGGAATACGAAATTAGTTGGTACTTTGGAGGTTCAAAAGTAAAAAATGTCCATTACTTTACTTAAAAATCGAGAGAAAACAATTTTCGGGAATTTTTACAGAAAACCAGTTTTTGACGAAGTAATTTTTCTAATTTTGTCTTGATTCGAAAATATTTTTCGTTCGTGAGAACTTGACATTTAAGTACATTCTTATATTTTATACAGTACGATCCATTTAACGTAAGACACTCAATATTTCAAAAAGTATTTACGTTTTTGATAATATTTTTATTACACGGTATCGAGTCGTTACAAAACAAAATTTTTTCAAACAAAATTATTTTTTTACTTTTTTGAATTACAACATACAGTTTTAATTTTATAATCCAAAGCAGAATATTTTTCTGATTATTTGTATACATAAAAATCGAATTTTGGACTAGTAGTTTTTGAATTATAAGTATTTGAAGTTTTGATGAGCGGAGTAGTGGACCAACATTTTGCGGTGGGTACCCGCTATCACCCCACACTGCTCATCTAAACTTCAAATACGTATAACTCATAAACTACTCGTCCAAATTCGATTTTTATGTATACAAATAATCTGAAAAATATTCTGCTTTGGATCATAAAATTAAAATCGTATGTTGTAATTCAAAAAAGGAAAAAACTTTTAAAAAAATAATTTTTTTTGAAAATTGTTGTTTTGTAACAACTACATTCCATGTAACAAAAATATTTCCAAAAACGTAAATACTTTTTTAAATAAAGAGAGTCTTACGTTAAATGGATCACCCTTTATACATAAAAACTTTTTTAAAACATTAAAGTGTTAGTTCTAAAAAGAACACTTATAAAAGATATTTAAGTAAATATGTGTTCAAATATTCTCAAAATTCTAATTTAAAAAGATGCATTAAGAATGTAAAAAAATTAAAGGTACTTGTATTGAATCTTCCGTAACACCTATTCGTTTTCTTTTTCATAATATATCTATAACTCACAAAATGTGTAATTTTTTAGTTTAACACTCTGTACTTCTACATTTTTTTCAAGTTTAAAAGTGTATTACAGTTTAATATTTATACACGTATGACTTAAGTATGAAATTAATAGAAAAGAAATTCGATTATTGCAATTAATAGCATAAAAATATGTCAAAGAAAGTCCGAGAATGTTTCTGTAGAACAGGTCCTGAATTTTGTACTCAAGCCCGAGATTTTTACAACACTGGGTTTTGAACACGTGCAGGGACTTATCACTCATACACTACTTACGCAGTGGTGGAAAATTGGCGGACCTACGCCTGTTTTAGGTATTTATCTGAAATTATGATTCCCTATGGGTTCGCACCGATAGGTTATAGCTACGTGCAGAAACTGATATTGAATTATATCTCACCATTTTTCTTCTTCTTTTTTTTTTGTTTTTTGTAAAACCAGACGCTGGCTGTGCCCACTACACTCGCTCCGGGGGCCGTTTACAGTTGATTTACATTTTTAGAACGACGACGAAGACAGCGCAAAAATCGGACTCGCCGACAGAACGTCTCCGTAATGCTAGTATAGCTAGTTAAACGCCGTCCGAACACACTGCACTGCCCGTCCGAATGTCCGCGCGGTCTCCAATTACAAACGAAACAATATAATTGACGAGCATTTGAAAGTTTTCTCCCAACCGATTCCAATATAGGATTAGCGACGGTATATGACGTATAATGTCATACAGTTCGCCTGCGTTCGGGAGTGTGCGTGCGCGCGCTAGGTGTGTCCATGTGCCGAGCTCCTTATTATATTATATACCATATAATATAATATACCTGACCAGTGACCTTACGGTACCTCATTTTTATGCGCGTGTGTATATAATATGTGATGTATCTGGTTTATTCTCACCCATACCGCGGTGACCCATTCGAGCGGAGTACACTGCAGCAAGTGTACCACGACTACAAAATATATATCTAATGTATACCGCTATATGTGTGATATAAACCGAGGAGTATTTCATAGGGTATCCGCGAGGTCCAATTCGGTGGCGTGATTGGGTAATTGGGGGGGGGGGTCGCAAGGAGTTGCACTTGCGACCCCAATTATAACGCTGTGGTCGCAAAAGTATTGATTTGCAACCCCTAAAATTAAACTAATAAATGCATTACTATAAACACATAGACATAGAAAACGATAATGAGACAGTTACAATTTCAAAATTCTGAATTTTGTATTCTAATATTGTAAAAGATTAGATGCATCGTACATTCATACATGTGATTTAAATAAAAGTAATGTTTGTAGCTTATTTAGTAATAAAAACTTAAAATGCATACCTTTATATAATATGTACCTATAAAAATAAAATAAGAATTATATATAGATTTATAATGTATTTTGTAATATATATAATTGTATTTAATATGTTATAGAATATAAGAATATGGTTTTATTAAAACTTTATTTGATTTTAAAATGATGGCTCAAAGCATATAGGTACTGAGTTATTTTTGCAACCCCTGACATTATGCCCAAATTACGACACTGGGGTCCATTGATGGTAGCCTGGCGGTACTCCTCCAATTAAGACTTTTTTTCATATACCTAAATATATTATGATGATAAAGCTATCGAAATACTCCGAAAAATATTTTGCTTCGGAATATGGATTTAAAAATATATGTCGTCATCCCAAAAAGTAAAGAGTTGAGATTTTTTGAAATGATGAGTGTATACACTATACACTTAAATGGATCGATTTGTACATGATGACTATTTCAATATCGTCTACGTGAAACGTCTATTCGTTGTATTATATAATATAAAAACTTAAATAATTTAACACCACATATTTATTTCGTTGTGTTTAAAATTCTATGATTTAACTATTAAACCGTAATTTGAAAACAAATATTCAATACAAATAGGGGATTTGTTATGATTTGATAATACGTTACCAACCTACGAAACATGATGCATTTATGCGGTATTGTGCCAATTTTGTGCGAGATATTACCTATATACCTATATTATTATACCTTTGAATTGTGTACGGTATATTAGGTCATATTTGTGCGTTTTTGAAAAGCGCCGACCGTTTTTAATACTTTAAAATGACTTATATATAATATGATATTTGAATAATATTTATTACCTATGCACTAAGTATGTTATTGTAATGTACTCGTCGTCAAATGTATTTCAAGAATTTCTGAAGCGTAGAGAAATGACGAAAAACATTACTTTACTGAATAACTAAAGTTCGGATTTTGTAGTTATTTCTTTTTTTTTCCATTGGCCTAAAACGAGGCTATAACTTCGATTTACATTAGTGTGAATTAAACGCTTGACATTTTATTTTTATTTTTTAGCTATAATATTTGTTTGGATTTTTAGGAGCATTTGTTACTTTTAAGTTTTTTGTACTGAGTTAAATACTATTTTTTCAAAATGTACCTATATTTCTAAATTAAAGTATTTGAAAGATCAGTATTTACTTTTTTATCTTATGTGTTCCAAGGACATGGCTCAATCAATTTTACCTCGTTATAATATGTTTAATTTAATCGATATAACTTTGATAAAAAATGATATTTTAACTACTTGATCTAAAATAGCTCAATACATAAAAATATTTTATCAGATCGACGGCAACGTCTCTTATTTTAAAATATTAGTTATTCAGTGCAACTCGGATATCGCGGATAAACATACTTCATTTTCAAAAATAGTTTGGTGGGAAGCAGAATTTGAAGTAAAATTGTACATTATTTTTTCGATTAACATGACATCCACACGCTGTTACTGACTGTCTCCGTCAAATATTTAATTATTTTTCATACGTATTTTTTGTTTGAATTTTTTTTTCTTATATTTTTATGTATTTAATTACAATTTAGAACACTAAACTATCTGTAACCTATTATAAATATGATCGTATATTGAATAATAATATAACAAAGTATTGCGTCTAATATTCAATTTTTGTGGGTTTTTAAAAATATTTTAGGTGATTGGTTTTTGTTGCATTTTTAGCTTTATGTTAATGCTTTTTTTATAGTTTTAGAGAACTACAAAATCCAAACTGTCATGACATCATAATGGTATGTTTAGGTATTATTCCAATCATACAGTCGAGTCATACCCTCAACGAAATGGATAATTTACCCAATTGACAGTTTACGACGTGTGTCATATGTATGTGTGTCTGTGTGAGTGTAGAAGTGGGTGCCTATTATAAACGAATAATATGGTCAATAGTCGGCCGTGCGATCGATAGCGTGGGCAGACATTTCGAATGGGGAGAGATGTATATTGTACCTACTATATAATAAAATAATATTATATTATAATAAATTAATGTGATGTGATGTAGGCCGCGTGCACGCATTGCCTGTATACACACATCGACCGCTCTATATTAATATTATATATAATTGAACTATTGAAGTAAAAAGAGAAATGTATTTAAGTAATTTTGTCAATGGTCAAAGTATGAAGAGAGTAATATAATCATCCCTCGACTTCTTTTCATTCAAACATTTCATTTTCATCCCTTACTTAATTTTCCTTAGCCCTCCTATAGTCAATTGTATAGGCATATAATATAATATATATTATTTATACCTTACAATCGAAGGAGGTCTCGTTAGCCTTGTATAACTGACGAAATACGTAATACTTACAAATTGTATTGTTTACCGACCACCTACTAGGTATGTATAAATATATTTATATATACACCTCTACTCACCTCCGGTCTAAACTTTTAATTTTATATACTTTAATATATTTTTTTTTAATTTGAGTTAAAGTGAACCGAGACGAAAAAAATACATACAATAAATATAGTAAATTATTATTTATGTCACACAAAAATAATTTTCAAAAATGTTAATTAGAAATATATATGATGTGTTGACCATTCCAAGTGTTCATAATATGTATAGTGAAGATAACATCGGTAGATATATTCGATATTCTGATATTCACATTGTGTACATATATATATAGGTACTAAGGTACCTCTAATATATGAATAGTGTAGTCATATTATGATGACGCATTGACGCATTAAACAAAAAACATACCTATAGTAGACTGTGAAAAGTACATAGAGGTAATAAGTTTAAAAATGTTTTACTTTTTAAAATAATAACTATTCGTTTGTTGGAAAACCAAAAATAATATTTTTCTGTAGGCACGACTGCTGCAGCGTGTGGGACGTGTAGACTGTAGCCGTGTAGGTATTACACTATTACACCTTTGTATGGTAAGTAATTATTTTTCCACAATATTTCCATGTGGACCCGTGTGTTGGTGTAGGTACCTATATACTATTTTTGACAGTGATATTAAAGTTTGTTTGGTAGAATTAATAAGTGCGGCACAGTTTTAAAACAAAAAGTTCCGTGTTCCATTTCGGTTGACTGAAGTCGTTACATAAATAATGCGTACGTGTAAGACTTCCTTGACCAATACACACTAGGTATATAAGCCTTTAGGTCATTTCTAAGTAGATAATCACGCCACGAGTACAAAACAAATATCCAGGTGCTTACCTACAATTAATATATAATATTATAAGCATTCATTTATATTATAGGTATTATATGATGGCCGGCACTATTTCGGCCAAAAAATACACTTTCGATGTTTGCAATGTATAGATACGAAAGAAAATACTTTTTAGAATTTTTTTTACAGCCAATACTGCTTGGATTTATATGTATTTAAAAACCGAAAATATGTAAATATTTAATGTGAAATAAAAAGTTGCAATAAAAAAAGTATAAAACATGAATGTTCTAAATAGTTTTTACATACAAAAAATTAAAATAATATTTAAATATACAAGAGGTATCAAAATATATGGACCATAATCGACCCCATATGACATGTTATTAGGTAAAAGCATTCACGACAAATAAGTCATACTTAACAATAAATTATTTTACCACACGTATGTAAAAAACATAAAACAATCAAATTTAGCATAATTAATGTTGTTTTGCAATATTAGGTATTAATGTTCGTTGTGTGGACGTAAGTTATACTCTCAGCAAATAAATCGAACAGCAATGATGTCTATGTATTCAAATGAAAATCAATAATTTAATTTCATATTTTTGTATAAAATAAATGGTTTTACAATATACCTATTTAAATATGCAATTTACTTGATATTATCATTTTTAAACATTGTTGTAAACATTTTTTTTTAATTATTTATAACTGTCAACAAGAAGTTTACGGTTTTTAGTATGTTGTATACAAAAATAACTAGGAGAAGAAAAATCAAAATTGTCCCAATCTTTTCAGTTGAATTACTTAAATATAATGTTTAACATATTCAATCATACCTACTAAACCTAAATGTAGTAAATTCAGTATCATTTTCAAATTCTGTCTAACTGTCTAATATTTTTTGAATTACAACATAGTAACTATAATATGTTTACTGTGCTTATTTTTGATTAATCAACATAAAATACAGATTTTAACTACAAAACTTAATCAAAATAAAATTGTATTTGTACTAATTTTATAAAGATACTATTCTTTAAGCTTAATAGTCAAGAGAAAGTGATATAAACATAGACTTAATACTAAGTATATCAGGTCTATTGTCTATGAATATATGTAAAAACTTGATTATATAAAAAAAAATAACAGGAAGATTATCAAATAATCATTATCTCCATGACAGTGGCATTATTATAATTTTATTTCTGGAGACGATAGATAATTTGTTAGGTTAATGTAAGGCCATGGGCTTCGCCCCTCAAGGACCTATTGACTAAAGTTAAATTACCTTCTAAGTACTAACTAAACTTTAGTTAATAGTGTCTTTACAGTTCTATGAATTTTTTTTAAATACACATTAAAATAATTGTTATTGAATATTTTTTAGATTATTTAACAACACATTTTTTAATACATAATAAATATTATTATTAATAGTTAATGAACTCTATTAATTATAAAACAAAATCTAATATTTGAGGTTTTTTTGATAGTTAATCAAATAGTTCTATGGCATCAAGGGTTATGTTTTTATGGACAGCTAACATAGCTATGGTTAGTAGATTAAATTATAACATGAAAATAGCTCCAGGGTGGGTCTATTCTCTACCTCCCCCTCCATAACTATGTCACTGCTCCATGATCACTATTTCAAAAGTAAATATGACAATTAAATATCAAATTATACGAGATAATATTTTATATTATTATTTAAACAATATTAATTCACTAAAACACAAAACTCAAGTTCGAAATGGAATTATATTTTATTATTTTCAGTTTTAATATATATAAATTAAAAACTAGATTCAAAAAATATTTTAATACAAAATTTGTTTTAATTTTTATCAAATTAGTGTCTGTTTATGATACTGTTATATAACTTTTACTTAACATATTATACATGATACAATTCTAAATAGTAAACATACATATCATAGATACGATTAAAACTAATTACGAATAGAAAAAAATCAGTATTTAAACTTTTCTAATTTAGATGGTCTGACAATACATGGTAGTTGATGCAGTAATAAGTTTCTAGAGGTACAGTTGTTTGGTCCATCAATTTTTCCTTGGTTTCGCCGTTAGTTACATCTATTAATAAACATAAATTGTCTGTTAGAAATTAAAATACATCACAAATTCATATATTTTATATATTCATGGATTTAATGGCTCAACGCAATAACACAACTAGCACTCAAACATTGGAAATATTAAGGGAGTTAAAACAATGTATTTTAACTTACAAAAAAAAAATATATCTATTTTGTTTTATATACATTTGTAAAATACAAATGAAAAAAAGGATGGGTAAATTTACTTTTAGGAGGATAAGCGATAAATAATATTCTTTTATAATTAACAGTCATATATCAGATTGTATAAAAAATTACTTTAATTCCTAAAAGCAATAGTATTAAACAACATTACTGTATCCTATTACCTTTAAAATTCACTAAAACAATCAGTGGAAACCATACAAAAAATCCACTTTAATCACATTAACTTACACAAGAAAAGTTATTTTTAATAGGTACCTATCACATAAACAATTATAACTACAAAATAGAAATCAATATTTTACAAAGTTAAAATTCTGTTTGTTTGTTAAACCAAATAATAAATAATCAGTATTTGTTATTATTATTAAGATATTTCAATTAATTCAAAAACAATTAAAAACATTATTTTTTTATTGTACTGGTTTCTTTTTAACACTTAACTATTAATATTTAAGTAGTATATTTAATTTACTTTAAAAATAAATAAATTATAAATAACTTGATATAAAAAAAAGTAATAACTGAAACAAAATCTTCAAAAAAATCATAGTTTAAACTCATTTACAAACCTTGGTATGATATTTGTTTAGGCAATATATTTTCAGAATTGCGATGAAATATACTTATAACTCTTCGATTACAATTTTGTGATGTTAATTGCAACGTCCAATTGTCATAAGTAAAAGCTCTGAAAATTTTTTTTATGTTAATAGTCATAATAATTTACAATATAATTCATTTATACATTCATGAATGCTTTCACACATTAATATTAAATATAATACTTTGGTATATGATGTTCGATAAAATGTGTATTGATTGATGATCGGAAAATCTGGGCTGGTAATGTTTTCACAGAAGTAATAGCTTTTATAGGAGATGAGTTTCCAAGATAATAACGCAAAGCATTTGTTATGACAGGCATCATACTTTGTGTAGTTATATTTAACATAGATTCAGTGACAGCAGCTAAATCTAAAACTGTATGAACTCTACATAACCAAACCATCCATGAATTTAATGTTGTCCACCATTCTGAATAATCAATATTACAAAATCTAAAAGAAAGGTAACATAAATTTAAAATATATATAACTTAGCATCCTACACAATACTAACTTATTATTTATTTCTAATTTTAATTGATCTGCTAAAGCTATTTTAGAAATCAAAAATGCTTGGGTGTAATCATTTTTAAGTTTTTCAATTCCAATTTCAATCAATAACTGAACAGGGTCATAAAGTTTTTCTGGATTAGACGCTGTATTCCCTGGTAATGATTTTAATATTTGAGCTAATCGTGTACCATTTGATGATTTAATCTGTGTTTAATAACATTTTACAACATAATAATCAATGGTTTATTATCATTTCTTAATGTCATACATACCAATGGTTTGAAAGTTTCATTTCTTACTGCTTTATACAAATGTTTAAAACATTCGATTAGATCATTATATGATTTGCATTCTAAATAATATTTAAATCAAATTTAATTTTAATTTTAAAAACATGTCCTTATTACTTAGTACTAACCCAACAAATAAGTCCAAAGTTTATCGGTGAATTCTTGTTGAATACATTCCGCAGCAATAACATCTCTAACACATTGACAAAATAATTTTTGATCATTATCTTCATGTCCACCAATTTTACCTCGTTTGTACAATGTAGAGGATATACTTTGCAACATAGCAGGAAACATTTCAACAATTTGTCCATTAGCACTGCCTCTTATATCACCCTTTAAAATTACACATAAGTTATATATTAAAATAAAATAGTGCTTAAAGAATATTTACTTGAAATTGAGGAAACACAATGTTATGTCTATTTGTCAAACATTCGTCTTTCAAATATGTTAATTGTTCTATTAGACTCTCTAAGAAGAGTAATTGGTGCCATAATGAGTGTAATGGACTAGTTTCATGGCCTAATGTACACTGGACATTCTATAAAATAAATATTTATGAAAAATTAGTAATTAATATTTGTTAGTACTGGCATGACTTACAATATTCTAAGTGCACTTGACAATTTTAGTATTGTGGTGGCTTATAATTAGGTGCACTGGTACAAGCACACAAAATAACATTTCAATTTCAAATAGCTTATTGTTAATATACCTTTTGTTAAGAATATTTTGATGATTAGTAACATAATTAATGAGAACATATCGTATTTATATAGTTTTAGCACTGATATATTATGCAAATACAGTAAAACTTGTCTTAAGTGAACCCCTAATAGTACAGCAACCCGACTTGTGTAGAAAATTATTTTTTGTTACCAGAGACTCTAATAATTTAACATGGAATAAAAGATCAGGAATGGAAAACATTTTCAACAAAAATTAAAAACAAAATAATTGTGCACAAGGGTTCTTAATTAAACCCCGATAACTTTTACACATGTTTAAGCTATTGGCAATTCAAGGGCCTTAGACCATAGATAATATATACACATGGCTTAGACCCAAACAAGTACTTTCCAATTTCCACCAATATACTTTGTGTATCACCCAATAAAAACATCACAATCCACCATTGAATGGGTGAAACAACATCAAGTCATACAAAATACAAACTGAATATCATTAAATATAATTACCACAAGAAAAAATAATAGCTTAACTAAATTAATAAAAAAAAACTATAGTCTTAGTAGTCTTGTCTTAGTAGGATGTTTATGTTTACATAATTATATCATAAACTTACAATAAACGATTCTGTTGACATGAGAGGAGCAAAAAGAGATGGTCGTCGCCAGCTAAGATTAAGTGTAACCATGCCTGGACCATTTTCAATAAATGTGAACTCTTCAGTATTAGTAGCTGAAGTCAAATTTATAACTGCAGACACTTTAGACTCCAACTAGATTTAACACATAAATAATATTTTTTTAAATGAACAAGAATAATACACAATTTTAACTAAAATTGATTTACAATCATTGATGACACTTGAGGAAGTTTCTTATGTGTTTCTATCATATTTTGTATAGAAAGCTCATCATGTTCCACATCATAACGTCCTTTATACTCGCCCCAAGAACGAGAATGCCATCCTTTACATACATCACCACCCAATAAAATTGTGTTGTTTTTCAATCCATCGCATAATATAAATAATGGTACACTTAAAAACTGTTCATCTTTTAATTTTAAGTATAACAATTGCCTAAAATATAAAACAATATCAAAAAAATATTTAAGGTGTTAACTGAATATTGATGCTAATTAGTCTTTTATCTTGCTTTGCATACCTTTATAATAAGGGTTATTTAGGTTAATAAAGTATGGCAACAATGAATCATGACAACGGAAAAATGATATACATCAATGATTAGTTGTTCAATTGTTTTAATCTACTTATAAAATGAACAAATAATATTTTAACAATTAAGTTTAATAAAATTAGTTTACCTTGCTTGAAGCAAATTTAACGGAATATGACTGTCTTCTGGTTTGTATATTTCTACTTGAACTTTTTGAGCTTTTATTGGACTGAAAGGGCATTCTAATGGATTTCCAGTTAATTCTAACAACAAATAATAACAAATTAATACAACTTTAATTACCTATATTACTGAAATTTAATCTTAAGTACCCAATTCATCATATTCTTCTTCATCAGAACTTGAAAAAGTTTTAGCAATAGAGTTTATAACTTTTGGGGTATGTTTTTTCTAAAAATCAAGAATTATTATTTAATAATTTAAAAATGTACTGAGTAAGTATATACAATTAATATACTTACATAAATGTAGCCAACAATGGGTTTTTCAACGCCATTTAGACAAAATGGATGGATGTATGAGATTGTATTAGGATCACATTGATTCAGAACAAAGTCAGGGTGTAAATTCACTCTTTCGTGGCAGCATTTAAGAAAATTGTTGAGATCCATCTAAATATTAATATTAAAACATTATCAAACACCAGCTACTGCAATAATTTATAATTCATAAATGAATAAATGTTGCAAATGTATAAATGTATAAACTTATATTGATATATTAAAATACAAAACAATATACTAAAGTAAAATGTCTTTAAACACCATTTAATATAATAGTCATAACTTAAAGTAATTTCAAATTTACCTTTAATAGAAATTGATTAAAACGACTTTTAAGGGACTACAATGGTGAGTGACCAATGTTTAAATGCACTACATAGGTGATATTTAAATCTAATTTTATCTAATACTTATTTAGAAATATTAAATACCTACCAACGTACAATGAAAAATATATAATCAAACATAGTACATAAATTCAAACTGATAAATCAACATTGGTAGGTTGTAAGTACTTACATTTAATTTTAAAACAAGAAGTTGTTTTACTAAAAAACAATTATTCTTCTATATAAACCACATAAGTTATCTAAGAATCAATCTAAGGATGTCTGTAGTCTATGAGCTTTATGTCTGAATCTAGACTCTTGTACTTTGTGACTTGTCAGAAGGGATTGTTTAGTTGTTATTAATTTGTGAATTTGTAATAAAACATGAAACTTTTAACAAGTAGTAATATAGTAAATATTACTTTATTATATAATAACATAACATAACATAATAATATTATTCCGAGGTGTACGTACAGCACTTCGCTCACGATTTAAGAATACGATATATTATATCTATAGCCGTGATTCCGGTATAGCAATATTTGATAAGACCAAGACGTATTGTTCAATGACAATAAATTGGCGGGAAAATCAATGAGTGGTTAATATTGATAATAGGTATAATATTCTTTTATGATAGTGAATGAAAGTAAATATTATAATAAACTTATATTAACTATAATAATATTAATATAATTATAGTCAGGGTTGGGCAAGATATTCAAAAAGCAGTATCGAGATAGTAGATACTAGATACAAGATACTAGATCAGGGGTCGGGAACCTGCGGCTCCGGAGCCGCATACGGTTCTTTAACATGCAACCTGCGGCTCTTTGGATAATTATCAATATATCGATATCCGTAAAATATAAATTATATTACACGTTATTTTACTGATAATAATTCTGAATTTCTCAATAACGATCCTTCCCGAAAGTTTCAGCCAATTAAAAATGGCCGCTTTCGGAATTTTGATCATTTTTGGATCTACTTTCATTTGTGAATTAATTGTAATAAATTAAGAAATCAACTGAATGATATCAGCCTTGATGCTTGTTTGAAGTTGAAAACTACAGATTACTCTCCAGAATAGAATAAGCTGTCTGGAGAAATTCAGTGTCAAAAATCCCACTAATATTAAGTATAAATACGTTTTTTTGTGTTTTATTGTGTTTAATTAAATAATATTATATTTGTATAAACAATAATAATAATAATAATGAATTAATGAAATAAAGTTTTTCTATATTTTCTAAATGTAAGACGTATTATTATGTTTTTATTGCCTGCCAAAAAAAAGATTGTTCAAACCTGTGTGGCTCCCTGGATATCATTATAGTTTTGTAATTTTTTGAAAAAATGGCTCTTTTTTACGAAAAGGTTCCCGACCCCTGTTGTACACTTCTATTATGTACCTATACTAAATGGTTAAATGACTCAAGTTTTTTAAATGTTATCCACTGATCGGATCCTAATTCAATAATCACAATAGTTTTATAATTTATTACAAACAATATTCTAGATTACAAAATATAATAAAGTTATAAAAAATGTATAATAGTAATAGTAATAATATATTAGTATATAATTACAATAGGTACTAAATATCTATGTGGTCACTAATTTTGACAATTTCTTTTTGGTATTGTGTTTAGTTTTTCATCCCTTAAATGAGAAGTTTTAGAAACATCAAACAAACTAGTTTTTAAAGGGACACAATGGTTAGGTACCTACACATTATTATTTAAAAAATAAACAAAATTATAGTTGATTATTAAACTATATTTACATAGTAAAATTTCAAATGACAATTAATATGTTTAAAATGTTTTATGTAATATTTTATTAATTATATAAGAGTTCTGCCCGGAATAGGTACCTATACAGTTTTAGGCGGGTAAAAGATAAAGTAGTCTGCATAGTCTTTATTTTATCCGAGTGGGGTGGGGTTGGTCATAAATAATTTGTTCACTTCCATATGATTTTAAGTTCACTACGCCATCGTCACTAAATGTCGGATATCGATAGTTGCAATATATTATTATGTCTGTGGATTTTTCATATTGACCTAAAAATATTAAACCTATTATCTATGTCAATTGCCAATCGTTGCAATGGACGTAGACATTAACGATTCTAAAATTTTAATGAACAAAAAATGGTTGAGTTCGGTCTTATTTTTTATTTCAAAGCACTAAAGCAGTTTCCTGCACTTCGGTGATGTGAGTACGACACTGTGAGTACGACAAATACCAATCATATTTAAATATATGTTACAATTTTGAAATAAAAAAGTCGAGTGCTGTCATGGGACACCCGGTAGAAACGTAGTTTTTTTATGGCGCTATGTGAACGGAGGGACCCTAGCCCAGAAGCAAAATAAAATCATAACTGAAAAACGCGGATTTCTCAACACAGTCATGACTCATGACTCATGAAAGTGATTTCAAAATATTTAATGTTATTTATTTTGTTATGAACGGTTTCAATTGTAATACTATAATAATTTATTATAACATTAATAATAATAAAAGTACCTAGTTATTCTAGGGGTTCCAGCTACTTGCCACCTGACATATTATTTTCTATTGTGTGTGTTTTATCTTCGGCGACGCGACTAGACTAGAGGTCGTGGTCGTGCACGGGTACACGGAGCCCGGGTACGCGGGCAAAAAGTATATTAAAGCCCGTGTATTTAATACCCGTGTATACCCGTGCATAAAACTCGTGTTTATCCGTGTATTTAATAATAACCGTGCATACCCGTGTATTTATCATCATTACCCGTGTACCTATATTATATGTATGAGTATTCAAGGTCACGGCTATTTAGGTACACGGGTATTAATTACACGGGCTTTAACCCCGTCGCATCATAGGTAAAAAGACGGGTACCCGTGTAGTTCATTACACGTGTAGTCGCGACCCATTAACAACGTAACCGACCGTTGAGAGACGTGCCAACTAATACCTCAATTCCGGTGGCGGAAATTACTCGTTTGGAGCCAAACTATTTTATCGCCATTTATTATTACACAGATATAGATAATAAACTAGATTGCTAAGTAGTGATATGATGCGAAGTTACTATCCGCCATTTTGAGTAGGTCAAATGCATGCCGAAATCCCGCCAAAATTTAAATTTTTGTTTAAAATATTTGAAATGTAATTTTTTTCGTCATTTATATTCATTTTTGTCACAATAAATTATGATTGTATATTTTCAAAAGTACATTTTTTGAATAAAATATTTATGTAGTATATAATTATTTAAATGTATGATTTAAAATTGTAAACAATAAATGAATTATTCGTTAAAACCAGTGTGTTGTTCTTTAACATATTATATTATATATTATTAGTTATTACCTATATATATAATATATACTATTACCTATGTATAATATATATTATTACTCGTTATTTGCTTACACTTTTTCATAGAAAATAGTTGTGGAGTGTACAGTATAGCGCTGTACATAATATGTTAACTCCTGTACAGACCTGTTTATACTTGTTGTAAATGTTATACTAGGCGAACAAAATATTTACTTTATACACATGAAAGTTTTAAGTGTAATTTATATGTATTTTTAATAATATTTAATATTATATTATATCTGTATAAAGTATAAAATATTACATTTTGTTAAAAATGCCTATGACGTGTTGTGTCGAAAAATGCTCTTCCTAAGTATTATTAACTAATAATAATATAATGATATAATTGGTAATAAAATAGTATCTACAGAATAGTATTATAATACACTTACCTAATTTATATGTTTATATATAAATAATAAACATAACATGAAATTATTCAATAGATCAACATTTCTAAATTATTTAACAAACGTCAAATAATAAAAGAAACTTGTTACCTTCGCACATTTTAAAATTTAAAATTTAAAAACATTTATTTATAAATTATTATTGTCTAAATCAGAAATCAGTGAGAACCGAGAAATTGTGTTATCGAAATTATAACATGATAAGATACAAATGACCTACTAGTAATGGCGGATGCGTGGCTTCAAACGTTTATACGGTCAGTATAAGGAACCTAGCAATCTAGTTTATTATCTATATCTGTGGCCTATTATGAATATATTTTGATAAGATATTTCATAATAGTAATATTGAATTGATTAGAATAATAATTATTATTATTTACTGCTTATTAATTATACAATTTAGAATATACACATTTCTAAATTATATTATAATTCATATTATTACATTATTTTACTGTTTTTTAGGTCATAAACTAAAATATATTTAAAACTTGTTTAACTTTGAGTAAAACTTATCTCACCCAATTTAATTTATGATTGAAATCATCAATATTTATCAATATTTTTTTTCATCCGTATTAAATATATGAAATTAAAAATGTAGGTACAATAAAAGTAACATAAATTATACTACAGTCGAAAAAGAATAAATTGTTATTTACTTTATAAAATCAAAATAACTTACCTTCATCATACATTTTTTATAAACGCTAATACTATTATATTATGACGTATAAATATTAGTCTTGTCTCTTTATCCTTATGTATGTTTAAGTCTTGTGGGGATTAGTGCTGAACACGCATTTTACGTCATGGACGTTTCGCACCACCTATAGTGTGTGAGGAGTCAGTCGATGCCTGTTCAGTTTTATATGCAGTCGTTAGGACTTGCCATTTTTATATTAAATAACTTTTAAGATACTTTTTATTTTTCATCCAGAATCCTCTACACTACCGAATTTCAACCGATTAATGGATATAATACATAGATCTCATCGGCCCGACCGGGAGGTCTCAACTACAATACAACACATTAATACATAAATCATAAAAAGAAATAAAAAATAATATAATAATGTTTGTGTAATTATCTTTGAAAGTCAATTGACAAACTATGAGATCCTCTTATCTTGACATAAGAAAATTTATTTATAATAAATTGGGAATTATTGGTCATAAATTAAATTGGGTGAGATAAGTTTTACTCAAAGTTAAACAAGTTTTAAATACATTTTAGTATATATTTATATTAGTATAGTATAGTATATATTTTTAGTACCTAAAAAACAGTAAAATAATATAATAATATGAATTATAATATAATTTAGAAATGTGTATAATATTCTAAATTTTATAATTAATAAGTAGTAAATAATAATAATAATTATTATAATCAAT